>JBBPCX010102770.1:0-22627 GCA_037974365.1 Hydrocynus forskahlii
ACCGTCACACGTCTGCACACCTTCACACACACACACACACCGTCACACGTCTGCACACCTTCACACACACACACACACCGTCACACGTCTGCACACCTTCACACACACACACACATAGAAAAAAACAAGTGGATACCTGGTACCGGGTATTTTCGAATCGGTTTTTATTTGGAGCCTAATTTAGGTTCCCATCCCTAGAGATGATGGGTTTTGGTCTCCATGGTCAGTCAGTTTTAATACGCCACAGTGGACCATATGCAGGATGGTCAGTTACATTAACGAAAAACTGAAATGTTTTTCTTTTTGTTTAATTGGTACGGTCCAGTATTGTGTGTGCAGACTCTTCCTCCTTTGCAATACAGGGGACGTTGCTCAAGTCATGTTGTTCTCACCTTTGGTGAACTTCCTCTACTGTAGGTGTGACCACTTTAATTAGACAAGTTGACCTGCCCACAGCTGTTTTTTTTTTATTTTTTTATTTGAAGATCACGATACAGGTCAGTGCCTTTAACGGCAGACAACCCCCTTTAAATCCGTGACCCCAATTCAGTCTATTCTTCTGGCCTGCTTGCGTCATCCTTCCCCTTTTCTGTAAAACATGTACCCGTCAGCTGATCTGTCTCAGTTACTCTGGGCTGTTTCTTCACTACACCACACACAAATACACAAAAGAGCTCAGGGCCTGTAATTATTATTGACCCCTGACTACCCCTGCAGTGTCTCCAGCCCTCTTTCTGTCATTTCAAGAGCTAGACTGACTGATATTAACTAAGAAGCTGTGCTGCATTACCTTGAGACACGGGGAAGGTCATGTTTCAGTGTGGGTTAAAAACATAAGAAAATGAAATTTAATGTTTTGCCTTTCAACCCTGACTTGATGACCCAAATACTATAAACCGAAAAGGTCAACAACATTTAGATTTTTCAGCATTTCTGAAGGCTGGAAGTACGGCTAATGTGATAACGTAGTTGGTTTGAAAAAATCCTTTTGTTCGTGTTGAGAACTTTATA
The DNA here is from genome assembly GCA_037974365.1 of Hydrocynus forskahlii. NCBI lineage: Eukaryota > Metazoa > Chordata > Actinopteri > Characiformes > Alestidae > Hydrocynus > Hydrocynus forskahlii. Next base: position 1,012 of record JBBPCX010102770.1, read on the forward strand.
CTTTTTATTGATTAGTTTTGATTTTGTGAATGAGCAGGGCTGATATTGTATCAGATTCCTCCATGTTTAAGGTGTTCATTACTGCAAAATCTGTTTCTAGGTTAGCACTCCTGCTCCTGAAGTGGTTTGTGAAAACAGACCCTGTTGAATAAAAAAGGCTGTCTGTGGCGTTAGGCTACATGGTGAAGTGTACTTCAGTTTCACAGCTCACAGTAAGTCCTAATCTATGTCTTCAGGGACGTTCCACCTTAACGAAGAGTTGGATGTGTTTTAAGACGGTCGAGAGAAGTTTTGGGGGTGTGTTTGTAGATAGAATTTGGATGAGTATTGACTTCGCATGTCTAGTGTTTCCAGTTCTAAAGTAAAGAAGCAACATCTGGACTCCAAACATGTCCTGGCTGACAGACCACATCTGGGATCAGCTGAGAAATGCGTAATGTTTTGTTGAATTGTTACTTTAAGCAGAAAAACACACTCCACAGGATGTGTGTGAAAGCAAAGACCACATACTGTCACATGCACTGACTGTGTGTGTGTGTGTGTGTGTGTGTGAGAGAGAGAGAAAAAGAGAGAGAAAGGCATGCCTATGGGTCACGAGAACCTTATATTGCTGAATTTGACTCTGTGATTCAGCTAAAGATTGCAGTCCAGTTGTTCAGTCAAAGAAAATGCAAAATACAAAGAGTGTGTGTGTGTGTTTGTGTGTCTAAGCACATGAATGCTTCAATAAATCTTTGAGACAGGCGCTTGTATGTGTTTGTCTGTGCTGTGTGTAGGCGTGTTAAAATGCAATCTTGCTCGTGTGTGTGTTTGTGTGTGTCTCTGCAAGCACAGCTGATGCTCTTGAACACAGTCTGTCCCCGTTTGACAAACGGCGTCCCTGAGGGCCACCCAGCTCTGTATCGACGCAACTCTCAGCTCTTACAAATGCACTGAGACACATGGAGACTCGAGCCCCTGTGTCTCTGGGATGAGTACCAAACAATCCCGTCAGGATACCGGGGGGCTGGCCTGTCACAGTTCCATCACAATTAGGCCCGTCATCATCATTTCTATCAGTGTTTGAGTGGTCTTCTGGATACGTTACCTATAAATTGAGCTATCAGTGTTTTTAAAGGGCCCATCTCTTCCATTAGTCTTCCACATTCTACATGTTTTAGGTTTTATTTACCAAAACTAACCGTAATCCATTTTCCTATGACCCTTTTCCAAGCTGTCTTCACCCCTTAGAATTAAACAGGCTGTTATTTTTACTGTCCATGTAGACTGATGTATGTAAATTAGCTCTGTTCTGGTTGGCTGCCCTCATTCAAGCACACCCATTTTACGAAATAAGCAGAGGTTGGAATATGGTAATGTTTACTCTGAAGCTGGTTTGTTTTTTGTGTTCTTGATCATAAAACCACATAAATGTGGATCTCAAGGGAGCAAACATGAAAGAACAAGAAAAATGCAGCATATGGGCCCTTAAAAGTCCTGATTAAAATGTTATGAAAATGTGTAAACATTAGGGCTTAGAATACACTAGAAATTGTATAATGTAGAGGTTATCTTGATTAATGAAGTGTGTGTGAATGTTAAGCTTTATGAAATACATTTGAAGCCTGCTGGTGTAGGTTTCCTCCCTTTCAGCGATGATCACATAAGCAATCTGAGCTAATGACTCCCTCTATTAACTTTATAATGGGCTGTAGGTCATTCTTCATGATTCCGCTCATCTTGTTTATTATTGAAGTTGCATAATGAGTTGATTCTTTGAGAACGTACACATTTGATTGTCGTTTTAACTGAGTATTCAAGTAACCGTGACCACTGTAGTTCATATTTTTTTATTGGAGACGTAGCACAGCTCAACAGGGGCTAAACCAATAGATTTCAACTAATTCTCAGACCTGAGAAGACCCATTTTTAACTAATGATGGGCCGATCCATGTTTTTCCAGGACCGATCCGATTCAGATTCCAATATAATACATCTTTTTTTACTTTAATATTAGCATTATTTTGTTGAAATTGTGCTGTTTGTTAATAAGGTTACATCACAGAATAAATAAACTACTAAGCACTTATTAGAAGAGCAAAAAATATACACAACTACACTGAAGTTAAAGGCATTCCATTTATTTACACTTCACAAACAGGTAGCAGCCACAGCTATAAAATTATGTCAATATCAAAAACACAACAATCTTGGCTGATTCATTTAAGTAGTTCATGTATTATTATTCAAATAACGTGAATTCGGAGACACGACACGGACAGAACGTAATCTAACCACTGCTTTATTTAGGGTGGACTGGCTGAGTTACGAGATGCCCAGCTTTAGCCTCGTCGTGTTTTGGGAGATAGAGAGAGGGGGAGAGGGCAAAAACAGCTAAACAAAACACAAAAATAGCCCTTGAAAGAACCCCAAAGAGGTCTTGAGGGAGAGCTAAGAATCTTCTCTGATATTCCTTTCGCGTTTGGGTTGTCTGCTCTAAATTTGTTACGTTTTTGGAAAATGTCAACGAGCGTCTGCTGCCTGGTGTCTTTTCCCCTGTTTGCTAGCATAAACTCCTGGTACTTTTTATCGTGAAATCTCTGCAGGTGCTTGATTAAATTTGTTGTATTGTACAACGCAACCGCACTTTCACCCCTCGGCACGCTGGCTTTTTACACATTGCAAGTAGCCGTCTTGCTTTTCGGCATATTCAAACTCTAATATCTCCAAACAAGCGACATTTTGTTCAAAACAAGGTTCGCTCAGATTGAAGTTGCCGCAGGTTCATGGTATGGGGGCGGTGACGCATCTAGCACAAGCTGCGAAGTGGAATATAGAGATCGGGGCTGTCTGACCGATATTGGATTTACGGCTATATTGGACCCGATACCGATATCATATCGGATTGGGCTCATCTCTATTTTTTAACAGAAACATGTTCTTTCAAAATACATACAGTCTGCTTTGAATTATGAAATATTCAAAGTATGATATGTGTTCTTTAGTTCTTGGGCTCGAACTCTGATCTGCCGAGACCCTCAGGATGGAATCATGGTGTCGGTGAGATGTGTCCTATGGCAAGCTGTTTTAACATTTAATAGCCAGAGTGGATATGTACATCAGATATCTGTAATTCAGTCCTTCCCAGTCAAAATAAACATTACAGATATCTTAAGCGTCATTCGCCCTAGTACAAATGATGTCACTTTCTCCCATTCATGTCTATTGGGTTTTCACTTGTAGATATCCAAAAGAACATTCTTCCTGTCTACAATGAACATTACAGATATCTGAAATACAATTCTTACTAGGAGAAACTTTTGTTTCAGAAATCTTCAATACAGTTGTTACTAGTCTTACATTGTAGATATCTGAAGAGTCTTTTTAAGTTTTTGATATCCGAAATGAGAATTATGACTAGTAACAACTGTATTGAAGATATCTGAAGCGAAAGTTTGTCCATGTAAGAATAGTATTTTAGATATCTGTAATGTTCATTGTCAAAAGGAAGAATATCGTTTTGGATATCCAAAAGTGAAAACCTAATAGACATGAATGGGGGAAAGTGACATCATTTGTACTAGGAAGAATGACGCTTGAGCTATCTGTAGTGTTCATTGTAGATAGGAATGCTTATTTATTTATAATGCTTATAATGCTTATTTTGACTTGGAAGAACTGAATTACGGATATCTGACGTACATATCCACTCTGGCTTTTAAATGTTAAAACGGCTTGCCATATGTGTCCTGTAATATAAAGCCTCACGTCTTATTCTCTCCTTACAGCCAAATCAGCTCTGTGAAAGAGGCAGAAGGGTTTATTCTTATTGGAAATGAATTTTTGACCCCCTACCTGCGTACAGTAGCAGTAGGTAATATGGTGTGATATTAGATGTTTATTTTGATTGGGTTGCTGCTGAATCAGTGTGTATCTGCTGTCTGGTGAGGGAACAGTAGCGTGGCTGCCACTCCATAGATTGTTCCTGGGGGGAATTAGAGTGTGCCTCACGTGGGGGATGTGGTGTGTTGGCCTTTTTTGATACCAGGGTGCCTCTTTAAAACCGCCTCGTCCCAGGTGTGCAAGAAGCTCATCTGTAAACGGTAGAAGTGCTGATCTGGGATCACCGCCCCTCCCGCTGACTCACATGACGGCCATGAAAGGCAAAAGCTGATCCTAGATCAGCCCCGTCTCTCTGAGAAGCCTGATTAACATGAAAGTGTCAAAAGACTCGGGGACTTTGATCAAAGCTCCCTAAAGGTGCCTGACCAGGGCTCACAAGGGCTTAGCCACTGACTTTGGTGCCATGTGCAGCAAACCACCATTCGCAGTCATTATTGATCAGTTTGACAAATGACCAAAGCAGGTCCAGATTCACTAGTCATCAAGCACAGCCCTGAAAGTGGGCGCAGGACAGAGAAAAATGCTAAAAAAAAAAAGATGATTTGGTTGCAGTAATGAAAAGTGGTATCAGTGATATGGTTTAATGTCGTGTACAGTAAGGTTGTCAACCAAAAAACAGTTGTTTTGTTGATGGTTTTGAGAGTCCAGTTATTGATTAACACTGTTATACTTCTGATGTACAGCAAAGTGTTCTCTTAACCATTTCCAGACCTCTTTCCTCATGGAAACCCAGGATTACTTGTAGCTCCATCTAAAACCTGGTTTACTCTTTTTACTTCATTAGATTAAATGAGGTGTGTTGATTTATGTAATTTTATAAATCCACACAATGTATGGAGGAACAGAGCAGACATCTGGAACCAAACCTGTGTTCTTCTAACCAGCTCACAAAATATTTCAACTACTGTTTAGAAAAAATCATCAAACTTTTGATTGCTTCCTTGTTTGTTTTGTATTTATTCTAATGCTGGTAGAAAGAAACCTACTGCTGATTAAATGGCTTCAAACAGTTTGCAAAGGAGTCTAAGACTTGCACAGTACTGTATATAGAATCATAATTTTTCTTTATTCAAATTTCATTCCAAGTATTGTGAGAATGTTGAGTTTGTATTGTTTAACTTCTGGAGTCTTCATAGTAAGGGATGGGTTTACACCCTATTTTTGTGAATGTACATGTCTAAGAAGGCATAAATAAGGACTATGAGATCTTGTTCACTATCAACCGGTTGAACATATCAAACTGTTTTTTGATCGTCAAGGCCTCCTTACATCAGCATTTCTCCATGCTTTTAATGTTGGAATTGTTTTACATCATTAATTTGTCAATCTGATCTCAAGAATGGTATAAAAACCTGTTCCTTTAGAGTGTAGAAGACGGTGCTGACCTCTTTCTCTTGCGTTCTCTCTCATTCTCTTTCTCTCTCTCCCTCTCATACTCTTTCTCTCTCCCCTTCTCTCCCTTTCTCTTTCTCCCTTTCTTTCTCTGATATACTTTCTTTCTTTCTCATACTCGTTTTCTCCCTTTCTCTCTCTCCCTTTCTCTCCCTTTTCTTTCTCTCATACTCATGCTCTCTCTTACTCTTTCTCTCTCACTCTCTTGTTCTCTCTCTCCTGTTCTCTCACTCTCATTGTTGCCACAACATGGCCAATGCGACCGATTTGTTTGATCTTTTAAAACTGGCGCCTCAAAGCTCTGGTGTAAAGCCCGATCTGAGTACCCTCTCGAGCTCCAGTCCATTTCAGATGTCTTTGCCTAGGTTGCACAATCAGCGAGGTTCCAGGAAAATCACTGATGTGATGACTGTTTACCTGGCGAAAGACACGGTACAGCAAGGTCACAGATGAGGGTTTTAAAAACACGATCAGTAGGTGAAACCCTCATGCCCCTGTTTTTCCTCAAGTCTCCATCCCAGAGCTGACCAGGAAAAACAAATCAGTCAAGAGTGGAATTGTGGTCCAGCCAGACAGCCGAGCACTGCATGAGTCTGACCGTCTACTTTATTAATGAGGATTTCCAAACAAAAGGTTAATGCTGGCATTTGTCCCAAGAGGACCATACAAGTCAGAACATCTACGGGTATGAGGAAAGCGACCGCTGCCAAGGTGAAAACTACCTGACTGAGTGCAAAGTGGCAATTTTTGTCATGCATGAACACAGCACACAGTGTGAACATTGTGAAATTGTTCTCTGTATTTAACCCATTCACAAAGTGAAGCAGCGGCAGCCAAGAGGCACCCGGGGAGCAGTGTGTGGGGACGGTACCGTACTCAAGGGAACCTCAGTGGTGCCACTGGCAGTCCTGGGATTTGAACCTATAACCTTCTGATCTTCTAGGCGTTATCTGCCCAGGCTGCTGTGCTTTGGCCACACACATCAATCAGTTTCATGTCAGATTAATAAACTAGGGCTGCAACAATCGAATATTTTTGGAATCGAGTATTCTGTCGATTTTTTTTTTTCATCAATTAATCGAGTAATCGGATAAATTATACTTTTGTGTTTTTAAACAACTATATCAATAGTGTTATGCAACATGAAAGGCCTCTTAAAATGAGCAAGTGATTGGCTGTTATTCCTCACAAAAAAGGTTTTATTCAAACTCAACACTTTTATTAGATCAAACTTAAAAACCTTTGGCTTATTGGCTCCAGAACTAAACCCATTTAATGGACCGTGAAACATTTATGATGTACATGGAAACAAAACCTATTAAATACAACTTCACAAACATAGGTTAGCCTATTTATCCTTAGTTTTATCTTAATAAAAAAAGGAAAAAGGGGTGCACCTCCTGTAATAGCCTGTCTGAGAATAAAGATTGAATAACAAAAGTATACAAAATATAGGTACAAAAAAATACATATTAATAAATTCAAGTATTACTAATCCAACTTAAACAGTACAGTTCAGTTTCCAGCTGTATCCGGATGAGGCCGGCAGGTAGAGTAGAATACAATGGTGAACCAAAAGCATCCTCACGTGAACTGTACTTCTCCACGTGGCTCGGAGCCTCTACAAGGTCACGTGTTTTTACGATTGCTAACTGATATGAACACTAGCGCTTGTTAGAACATGCAGTATCTGTAATTATTTGTAGGTTGTGTTATGAGTCGATAGTGACAAGGCATGACAAGTAGCAGGAGGGCAAATCTCACTCCTCATCTCTCCCTTTCTCCCGCATGCGGTGTGCACACACGCACGCACGCACTGAAAAGTTACATCTCAAAACACGCCTTCCCCATACATTAGGTAGTCATATGTACTGTTGTGGTGGGGCAGGTCCGTTTTACAGTGTATACACTGCACTACGTTTTCCGCCTCACGCAGTGTAAAATGGTTCCACACTTTAGACACTTTCTTACGCACTCCGGGATCTTCATTTTCCGCCATTTCCATAGAGACCAAAATAAACGCGCCATCTTAAATATTTGAAATGCACGTCAGTTGCAACAGTCTATGTGGAACAGTGAGAACGGAGCTGCGCAGTGTCTACACAGCGGGACTGATATGACAGCAGAGACATTTTAGATAGATGGACTTCGGTGACATAAATTTAAATAAAGCCTCGAGGCAAACATTTTTTGTAATCGAATTATTCAAGTTACTTGAATAATTGTTTCAGCCCTGTAATAACAACTAATTGTTAAAGGCACTTGAAAATATAAATGTATATTTAATGTGTACTTTTTGTATTTATTTAACCATCAGCACTTATTTAACCCCGCCCACAAATGCTGAAGTCAGAAGCAGCGTTTCAGATCATTTACACACAGTATATCAATCTTCTGGGCACAGCAACAGAAACAGCCTGTTTAAGTGTTTCAGTCTGGACCACTTTCTTCAATATAGGGCAGCCAGTCAGGACTGAGAGGGCTTATATGGATCAGTCTTGATCGTGTGAAACACTCTTTCTGCTTTCCTGTATTCACACACAACCCTTCTGTTTAGCATTTAGGCTAAGCACTGCTGGCCTGTCCTCTTGGCCGAGCACCATTTTAGTCCACTCATTCTCATGCAGCTGCACCGTTCACTCCTCCGGTGGGGAGGGGAGAAAAGAAAAGAAAGTGGGGGAGGGGGGAGTTCTCGCATTCTAATCTCATTCTGTCCAATCAGTCCTGCGTCGTCGAGATTGATCAAATTATACAGAGCTGGAAGCCGCATGCTCTTGAGGACCAGAGGATGGAAGAATGAGGGCAGAGAGAAAGAGAGAAAGAGGGGGATGCTCTTTCAGGCAGCTAGAAGAATGGCATTATCATTGAATAGGACATGACAGCCCTAAAATCATTCCATTTCTACAGAGAGGGAGCAAGAGAGCTTGCTTGCAAAACCACGCTCGGCCACTTGATGCTTGGTTTCATCCTCCATTATGAGTTCTCCTCTGACGCGCCTCGGCTTCCGACGGGATTAATTCGTCGCCCTGACACGGCGGTCTATAATCCACACGAGAAAAGCTCTCCCAGATAAGCAGGAGGTTTCAGGTGGCAGCAGGGTTTGAATTGATATCTGATAAAGCTGGGCTGTGATGAGCAGAACGTTTAAACAAACTCTGTGAATTCAGGAACGTTCACTCGTTCTACAGTGTGACGGGATGAGGTAGAACTGAAAGAAGAAGAATTTAATCCCAAATTCATGTTTTCACACTACAAGAGCTGAATTCCGTAGCTAATATCACAAAATCATCTATTATAAAAGGGGCCTGTATAATGGAAAACCATTTCCTTGCTTTTTGGAAATAATAGACTTTGAGTGAAGGCCCTGTGGTTCACATTCATTAGAGCTCCTCAGTAGGAGAAGTGCTGGTCCAGGATCTGCTCCAGTGAGTAAAATCCTAGTAAGTGAGAGGTATCTGATCCTAGATCAGTACTTCTGCTCAGAGAGGCTTTGGGAATACAGGCCAAGTAATTAACTCATTAACAAGCTCTTAAAATGGGTATGTTATGAAGCAAGGACCTCAACAAAAAGATTGAGGCGTAGTAACTCACTTTGTTATATCATGGTGTGTGTGCGTGTGTGCGTGTGTGCGTGTGTGCGTGTGTGTGTGAGTTTGAGTTTGAGGGCACCTAGATGTTGCTGTCTGTTTCCATGACCAGGGGTGTTGCCTTCAAGAACAACATATCCTGTGTGCACTGTGCCACCACGAGATGTGGTCACACCCTCCTGCATACCTGGTCAGGTGAGTCAGTGATGAGTAAGCGGGTGTGGCTGTTTACGTTCACACGTATCCAGACAGTTTCAGGTTTAGCTGAGAACAGGTGGACTCAGAGAACCCCCCGTAGCAGATCTGTGGAGGCGTCAAACCAGGAGGGAGTAGAGGAGGAACGAGAACAAGTAGGAGAAACAGCAAGATGGCACCAGAGATACAAGAGAGATGGTAGGAGCTTCAGCCTGAGCATGAGGAGAAGTGTAGGAAAGCCGTGGGAGCGGACTGTGGGAAGGGAAGGATGGTGGGGGTCATGTTAGCTGGAGGAAGGAGAAAAGGAAACGGAATGAGTGGGCGATTCAAGATGAGACAATGAAGACGGTGGTGATGTCACTGAGGAAGCCGCTCAGAATAACAATCTGTGCTCGAAAGTGCCATTTCCGAGTACTGTTCTCGACGTTTGAAAATCAATTGCCCAGTATACAGCACTGTTATGGGTAACAAAAGTGGTCCCTAATTACTACTCCCCACATTAGAACACTGAGTGCTATCTAGAACACATAGGAAATAAAAGTGGTCCTCTAATCACTCTTCCTTACATTGAACCACGGAATAGAACACTATTATAGGGAACAGAAATGGTCCCTGTCGTTGTTCCCTAAATCAGAACTTTGGGTGCTATCTAGAACATGATTCACTACATTTGACTGCTATCTAGAACAGTTATAATATGGAAGATGGAACACTTTTATAATACAGAAAAGAAATGGTACCTAATGTCTATTCCCTATATCAGAACGTCAGCATATACAGCACTATTATATAGAACACTATTTATTATAGAACTGAATGGAATACTATTATGGGGAACAGAAATGGTCCTCTAATCAGTATTCCAAACATTATATTATAAAAAATGTTATCTAGAACATTGTTATAGGAAACAAAGATGGTTATTCCCATTGGAGTACTCCCATTATTCTAATTGGAGCACTATTTGAAACCCTATTATAGGGAACAGAATCCATCCCTTAATCTTTTCGGTTCTGTTTCGGTCGGCTGCCCTGTGTGTTCTTATGTTGTAAAGCACTGTCTCCTGTCCTGTGATACTGCATTGTTTGCTCTCGTGTTCTTGCACTTTAGTTTCTTTTTGCACTTTTAATTCCGTCCTGTCTGCACTTGTCTTTGTGGTGTGTTCTGTTCCACTACGGTCCTGGAGGAATGGGTTTATTTTCTGCATTAGCACACTAAATACCCGCTGTACAGAGAACACCACATGGGCTGTAACGTTTCAGACGATGTGCAGCCTCATTTAACCTCTGCCTCTTAGTGCGGACCCTGCTGGAGGAGAAATGGAATCGTGTCAGAGCTGTTTTTAGGAGATGGAGAGGTTGTGAATTGTTTCGGCGATGGGAGACAGTTCCTGTCTGCTGTCGTCTTGTGGGTTTGGGGGGTGGGGGTGGGGGGGGGGAGCATGCCAATAACCAATCATGCAAGTCTAATATTGACCGGTTGCCTGGCAACCAATTCCCGACACGTCCTGCGAGGGCAGGCCCAGTGCCGGCCATGGTAACATCTCCCAACCAGGAAGTGACGGTGTCCCTCTCACATATAGGATGGACATTGTGCAATGTTGGTCAGTTTTCAGATCAGGGTTCAGTTTCATGTTTTTAGGTTCATGCCATACATCTGTACTGCATTGTAGAAGAACATCTGCCTTGATGTCTTATCTGAGATTCAGATAACACAGTTACTGTTCTTATGAGTGTGAACCATCAAGAAACTGTATGGTGTCTTCAGAGTTCCTTTTGTGCTCCTACTTCTACTGGTCTGTCCCAGAGCCAAAGAAAGAAAGGAAGGGAGGAAGAGGGAGGGATGAATAGTTGGCGAGAGAGTAATGCAGTATTGAGCACGCTGGTCCCTGAGGACACAGCTGATGGTGCAGTCGACCCCGCTGACCTTGTGTAACCAGGGAGAGTCATCTGGCAGGTCGTGCGAGTTGATAATGGAGTGGTCCCAGCTGGAAGCGAGGCGGGGCCTGAATCCGATTGCGTGTTCAAAATGGTCAGGATTCGGTTTGGTTTTCTTGTGTTTTATGTTCTAAACCGAGCACTGTACAATTGATTTACCCCACTAATAGTAAGAATAGTAATAATGATAACAGTGATAATACTAAAAAGCCAACAAGCTGCTTAGTTTGCCTTTTCTACACTCCAAGGATGTATGAACAGTATTTCTTTGTTTATGGTTGCTCAAGTGGTTAAATATATTTGTATGAAGAATGTCTGTTTTCTATCTGTTCTGTAGCAGGGGTTTATTGTCGGATTGTGTTGTTGGACAGACGTATTGACGATGACCACCAGACTGTCCACTTTTCTTGCAATAACAAAATGTGCAAAAGAAGTCTTGCTTACTCTACATACATATATGTATATTTGTATAATACTGCTGTACACAACATATTACTAAACTGTAATACTGTACTTTTTTAGACTGTATACGGAGTATACTGAGAATTTCTATATATTTTTTATACTTGGTTTATTTTTTATTTTTATTTTAATTTTTATTGTATTCTATTTTTATTCTACTGTTTCACTTAATTTTGCTGCTCTTAATTTTATACGGTCCACTTTTTGCCGTACCAAGCAAATTTCCCACTTGTGGGACTAATAAAGTCTTATCTTATCTTATCTTATCTTCTGAATTTGTTGATCTTTGACGTTGGCAGCACAGAACACTAGGAACCTTCTGGCCTTCCCTGGGGCCAGTTCAGCCCTGTTGGCACTGATCTAGAGGTCACCCTTATCATCACTCGATTGAAAAAGGTTGATTAAAGCGCGTGTTCTTGATGAACCGACCCGTTGGTTATTGCCCATCGCTGAAAGGGAGGAAACCGGCACCAGCAGGACCTCACGAATGAGGACATTTAAATGTTATGTTCTTAATTAAAACTATATTATTTTATTTGTTAAAAGTCCTATCTCTTCAAAATCAAATGCTTTTTAATTTTAAGAAATTACAATTTCTTGACTCGTAACCATGAAGGTGGAAACATGGTCAGCTCTTATTTGCACTAAAATTAAATTTGTGAAATGAAGACCATCGGTGCTTTTCCTCTTCTACTCACCGTTCCTCTAGTTTGTTCAGAGCTGTTTTGCTGCAGGAGCAGCACTAATCTCCACTTATTTTTCAGGACTGAGTGAACAAGGCTGGTGTGTTTATAGCAATAGAAATGCCCAGAGAGTTTGAGAACGGCATGTGGGAAGTATGTGACGTAAGCACAGTCAGGTGGTTGGGCACTTATGTCATCAAAGCATGAAGAGTTGGAGATACTCAATGCGCTCCACACTCAGGTGCATCAGGTTGCTAGGCTCAGCCAAAGGCAAAACATTTACACTAACTGTTTTGTGGTCATGTGACCCACCCTGCATAATGGCTTCACCCTGAAAACAAGTTTTGCCATCTCTGGATTACACCATGGATGGCAGATATGCCCTCAGAAGATATTTTGTTCCACCGAGATAATAAACGTTAGCGGTGTTGTATGAGCAGATTGATGGCTCAACAGCACACTTTCCATTCAGATGCATAAAGATCATGAAAAACGCCTCCTATTGATGTTAGTTACTAAACCAGGTTACTAAATGTGTTATTATTTATCTTTATAAATCAAACCATTGAGTGTGTGAGAGATTGAGGGTGAGAGTACATACACAGTGAGTACAGAAAAGAATCCCTACATTTTTTTCCTATGCAGCCTGAGATGCAGACATGCACAAAAAACAGTTTATCCAGCTCTGTTCATCTATTCACTCAGTGCAACTTAGAACATCCAGGTGAAAGTCACGATAGCAACAGTTCAGGAAAAAAAAAAACAATGACTGAGTTGGATAAAGAATAACCCCCTCCTAAAAATACCTCAGTCAGGTGTAACTAATCACCTTCTTCATTGCACACCAAGCTAATTGGCTTCAACTGGCTTGGCAGAGCAACCGAAAGTATTATCTATGGCAAGGCACTGTCAAAAGATTTCAGGGATAAGTTGTGGTCAGGCACAAGTCAGGAGATGGACACAAAAATATTCAAAGGCTTTAATCAATCCCGAGGAGTACAGAAAAATCTATAATTAAAGGGGACATATGCAAAACTCACTTAAAAAAAAAAAAAACCAAGTTGGAATAGGTTTGTGGGCTACAAAACATGTTGATGAAGTTCTTTGCACAAAATCACTCTCGCATAAAGAGGTCTCACCAGCTCTATTCTTCACAGTTTCGGTCCCTTTCAAAACTACCCGTTTCAGGGCTCAGTCCCTTTTATGCAAAAGCTGCGCATTTAAATTCTGGATTTTACACATTAAAATCCATGTCCTGAACACCAGTGAAAGTGTTTTCTTTTTCTTTTTTTCCTTCTTTCTTTCTTTCTTTCTTTCTTTCTTTCCTTCCATCCCTTCAATCTGTGACAGTTGTCCTAGCCAGTATGGTGACCAGGCTAAGGAAGGAAGGGAGGGAGAAAGAGTGAGAGATAAACTAGGTGGACAAAAGTATTGGGACACTAATCACACGCAGAAAACAGGCGGTATCCAGCCCTACATGTTCGACCCCGAGTCGGACCCAGTGCAAGATGAACACAATACTTCATGTGTGACTTGCCTTTTGCCTTTGCCTTAGCAGACAAAATGGCGGTTCTTCAACTAATCAAGTGTTGGGGCGCAGCGGAGCCGTACCATATACGTCCACGTGAAAAAACAAACATGCATTTTTCACCGTGATTGGTGTATTTTCACGCCAATTTCTTTGCTTTAAACAATAGCGGAGGTTGTTTTATTGTGTGGGCTATTGGCCAGCTGGGCAGAGCTTTTAAAATTGGGAGCTGCAAAGACCCAAGATGGCTGCTGAAAGGGTTGACAAGCAACAGGCTAGTGGATGGGGTCTTCTATGCAAATTGACCCCTAATGACGTCATTAGGGGCCCTCCGTCCAAACGGCTCATTTTGAAAGGGCCTGAAACTGTGAAGAATAAAGCTGGTGAGATCTCTTTATGTGAGAGTGATTTTTTGCAAATAACTTCATGAACATGTTTTGTAGCCGGTAGACCCATTATAACTTTGAGAAGTGGAAAGTGTTTGGTGTTACTAGGACCCTCCCTGGATCAGGCCATCCCTCCAGACTTAATGGAAGAGCGAGAAGGAAACTGCTCAGAGGGTCTGTCAAGGGGCCTGTGGCAACTCCAAAGCACTTACAGGAATTCATGGCAAAGAGTGGTTAATGTGTGCATTTGATATCACAAGTGCTTCGCAAAATTGGCTTGTATGGGAGGGTTGCAAGAAAAAAAGCCTCTTCTCAAGAAAGGACACATGAAAACTTGAATGAGCTTCACCAAAATGCACCTTGAAGAGTCTGCGGATGAGTGTAAAAAGGGTGTCATGATCACATGAGACCAAATTTAACTATTTGGTCTCAACACCAAATGATACATTGGGCAGGAAGCCAATACAGATCACCATTCAAAGAACACCATACCTACAGTAAAGCATGGTGGTGGCAGCATCCTGTAGGAGAAAGAATGCAATGGGCAAAATACTGTTCAGATTCTTGAGGAAATTTCTCCCCTCTGCCAGAAAGTTGTCAATGGGAAGAAGGTTCACCTTACAACATGACAATGACCCAAAGGACACAGCAAAATTGACCACACAGTAGCGAAAGAGAAGAAGATGAATAATGAAGATTTTAGTCCACTAATGGTCACCATCCAGTTTAATTGAGCTTTACAAGTTCTGTGAAGAAGCGTGTGCAAAAACTGTGGATTACAGATGTTGAAAGAAAGTTATCCCAACAGGCTGAAGGCAGTAATTAAAAGGTGATGATCCTTTATCCATCTCAGTGAATTTTTTTTTTCTTCTTCTGGATGGTACAAGTTGCATTGAGTAAAAACGTGTGTGTGTGTGTGTGTGCTGTAAACCAATATGTGTGTAATATGCAAAACAATATATAAATGTGCGTGTGTGTGTATACTCATGCAAACTGAGTCTGTTTATAAATGATAAACAGTGCTGTCTAAACAAAGTAATTACTTTTCCCTTGAGTATTTCCTCCCTCAGGTTGAGCCTTTAGGGCATTTTAAGGAATATCTCTATTAGGCTGGCTGTTGCATTGGGCACAATCAATGATGATCACACACCGTGAGAGACTGAACAACAGTGGTGGTCTCCTATTCAGATGACCCGCTGTTTCCCGATTTTATTTCTTTGCTGTGTGCTCAGGAACACCACACGTATTCCAGCAGACGTGAGCTCCAGTTCTGGGTTACTGGAGTCAGCTGACCGGTCACGTTAGCTCTAATCAGGAGTGGAATGCGGCCTCGGCAGCGCCCCCTTGGGCACAGAAGCCGTCACTCTGCTGTCTCCACTTCTCCCGTGCATCCAATTTAAGTTAACGCCACAGATTCCCATGTCCAAATTCTTTCTGGACCAGATCAGGGCTCAGAAAGGCAGCTGACCTCACTGTCTCCCACTTCAGCTCTGGCCTTTTAAAAGTTTGTTGAACTCTGATGCAGAGGTCTGGTTGTTGACCTTGGCTCTGTTTACTGCAGTCCCAGACTGACAGGCTATGTGTCAATTCACAGGTTATTTTAAACCCACTAATCACTTCTGACCTAGTTTAACATAAATTTAAAAGTTAACTATAGATTATATTGGTCTGCTGGGATGAACATTGTTCATGTGAAGTTTTCATGACTTGAGTTATTGATTCATTGGAACACTCATAGGACTATGTAAGGATTCAGAGACTCATTAGGACATTCGTTGAATTACTAACAGATTCACTGACTCAACAGAGCACTTATAGGATCACTTACTGATTCGTTGGTTCTTGAGGACACTTATAGGATCATTTACTGATTTGTTGATTCATTAGGACACTCGTAGGATCATTTACTGATTCGTTGGTTCATTAGGACACTCATAGGATCACTTACTGATTTGTTGGTTCATCAGGACACTCATAGGAACAATTACTGATATACTGAATCATTAGGACACTCATTGGATCTTTTACTGATTCATTGGTTCATCAGGACACTCATAGGATCACTTACTGATTCACTTTGTAGAGCAGTCGATTGGATCACTTCTTGAGACTGTGATCTTAGAACCCTTATACCATACTTCTGCTGCATTAATTTTGTAGACGACTCATAGGCTGACCCACTGACTCACCTATTCACTCATAGGATGATTGACAGGGAATGGGAGGTCAGGACAATCAGCTCAAAACCCTGGTGAACCCTTGGGACGCTTGATTGAAGAAGAGGCCCTTTAACTTCTAATCAGGGCTGAACTTGAGTGCTCAAAGTGTATTTATGAATGGATAATCACATGGTCTTTTACAATACTTTACCATAGAGGCTCGACTGTGATAGTGTGACACTGTGTAGCTCTTGTTTGAAGAACTGCTGCGACCAACCACAGGCTTCTTTTTCTCAGGGCCTTCTGTATTTATCACAATGGTTGATTACTGTTTGCATATCGAGGACCTGGGCTGAAATGTTTGCATACCAGGCGTAGCTGCTCTCCAAGGCGTGAGCACACACTCATATGGTGTACTAGCTCTGTGTTACGGTACAGTAGTTTGTGATGTTGGGCTTCCTCTTTTACTTCTTGCTTTTTGTGATTTATACTCAGTTTATACTTGATCCCAAGAATGAGCTACTGTCCATTCCTACATTGCACTGGACCGTGTGTTCATACACACACACACACACACACACACACACACACACACACATACATACATACATATATGTGTATGTATGTATGTATATGTATGTGTGTCAGGGCTCTAGACAAAATAAAAACCTTAGGAGCCATTGGCTCCTAATCACAAAATATTTGGGAGCCAAATTATTTTTTTAGGAGCCGAAATGTGATATAAATAAAAAAAATATATATTGTCTTAGCACATTTTGTCTCCAGTCTTACCCCATGTAAAGAGCGTTAAAACGAAACAAGAAATCAGGACACGGCCTAAATGTTGCCAAATTAAAACACTTTTTCTCATGTAGTTAATGTTTATTTTTCCTGTATTTTAGAACGCGCTCTGCAGTAGGTTGTCAGGCCGTGCAAATCGTTTCAAACGAAATTCAACACTGCTCTCAATAGAGTGTCGGTGGTGAACGAGTCGGTTCTTTGACTTTATCTTTGTGGATAAAGATGCCTTGCGCATGTTCTGCTTGGGGCTGTACGCTGCAAACCAGATCCCGAGGGATTACATTTCCTAGGCAAGGCTGAACAATTGCTTTGAATATATCTGGCCACTTTAAAATCCCGTTTTATAAACCTTAACCCTAAGCCATGCTAAGCTATCAAAACTAAGCATTCCTGTGTTCAGCCTCCAAACAATGTTTTGGCTAAACGTAGGCACTAACCATTAAGATTGTTGTTCGCTCTTTAGATACATTTTTGCAAACTCCAGAGGTTTTCTTAAGAAATCCACCTCAATTTATAAATCTTAACCTTAGCAAAGCTATGCATCACCGTGTTCAAGACAGCCTCCGAACAACGTTTAGGCTAAACGTAAGCACTATAATAGGGGATTTTGTAATGGCCAAATATAATCAAAACAATTGTTCAGCCTTACCAGGGTTTGTCATTCAGCACATTTTGAGAAAGCTCTTCTGTGATGTGTACCATGCTAGTTTGCTAACAGATGCTGAACCGGCATCTTATGGTCAAAACTACCACTTGGTGTCATTAAAACACAGTGGAGGTTTAATAGTTTCTTTCTGAGGGGACAGTCAAGGTGGTCAAAGTAGCGGAGCGAGTTATCCGACAGTCAACATCAGGGCAAGCAGTCAGTGTATCTCTGATCGGTCAGTTTGTCCGGGCCACTGTTTGGAATTGACAACCATCATTTTATGCTCTTGTCTTAAGTTGTGTCGGTCTTCCATGAACTAAGGCTGCACCACACTCCAAGACTAAACACGCTTAGAGTGGCAACACGTGGAAAAAGCTGTGTAAGGCAGTTCTGTTCCAAGGATTTTAGATCCAGTCCTGTATATATTTAATAACAAGCCACTATAGTGATAACACAGTAAGCACAGTGTGTGAGAGAGAAAGGAATTAGTGAAATGTTTTCAGAAATTATTTCTTAAGCCCATGTGTGTACAATATAATGTTTGTATTTTTGTCACAGTCTTAGTGTGTTTCCATCAGAAAACCACGTCTACCTGTATTAGCTTACATGATGCTTTTGCCACTCGCATTATGGCCACGCGCTGACATATCTTGTGAACTGGGAACACTGGGAATGCAGCGTCTGCCCTGTACAGGCGACCCTTGAAAAATTAGAATATTGTGCAAAAAGTTCAAAATAGTAATTCAAATTAAAAGGACAAACTAATATATGGTATAGACTCATTACATTCAAAGTGAGATATTTCAAGCCTTTATTTGTTATAATTTTATGGCTAACAGATTATGAAAACCCCAAATTCAAAATCTCAGAAAATTAGAATATTGTGAAAAGGTTCAATATTGTAGGCTCGAAGTGTCACACTCTATTCAGCTAATTAATCCAAAACACCTGCAAAGGGTTCCTGAGCCTTTAAATGGTCTCTCAGTCTGGTTCTGTAGAATTCACAATCATGGGGAAGACTGCTGACCTGACAGTTGTGCAGAAAACCATCATTGACACCCTCCACAAGGAGGGAATGCCTCAAAAGGTAATTGCAAAAGAAGTTGGATGTTTTCAAAGTGCTGTATCAAAGCACATTAATAGAAAGTTAAGTGGAAGGGAGACGTGTGGAAGAAAAAGATGCACAAGCAGCAGGGATGACCGCAGCCTGGAGAGGATTGTCAGGAAAAGGCCATTCAAAAGTGTGGGGGACCTTCACAAGGGGTGGACTGAGGCTGGAGTTGGTGCATCAAGAGCCACCACACACAGACGGATCCTGCACATGGGCTTCAAATGTCGTATTCCTCAGACGTCAGAAGCGTCTTACCTGGGCCAAAGAAAAAAAGAACTGGTCTGTTGCTCAGTGGGCCACAGTCCTCTTTTCTGATTAGAGCAAATTTTTCATCTCCTTTGGAAACCAAGGTCCCAGAGTCTGGAGGAAGAATGGAGAGGCGCACAATCCAAGATGCTTGAAGTCCAGTGTGAAGTTTGATTAATCTGTGTTGATTACGAGAGCCATGTCATCTGCTGGTGTTGGTCCACTGTGCTTTATTAAGTTCAGAGTCGTCTACCAGGACATTTTAGAGCACTTCATGCTTCCTTCCGCAGACAAGCTTTATGGAGATAAAGCTTCATTTTCCAGCAGGACTTGGCACTTGCCCACACTGCCAAAAGTACCAAAACCTGGTTCAGTGACCCTGGGATTACTGTGCTTGAATGGCCAGCAAACTCGCCTGACCTGAACTCCATAGAGAATCTGTGGGGCACTGCCAAGAGAAAGATGAGAGACATGAGACAGAACAATGCAGAAGAGCTGAAGGCCGCTATTGAAGCATCCTGGTCTTGCATAACACCTCAGCAGTGCCACAGGCTGATAGTATCCATGCCACGCCGCATTGAGGAAGTAATTCATGCAAATGGGGCCCAAACCAAGTACTGAGTACATATGCATAATTATACTTTTCAGAGGTCCAACATTTCTCTATTTAAAATCCTTTTTTTATTGATTTCATGTAGTAATCTAATTTTCTGAGATTTTGAATTTGGGTTTTTTTATAATCTGTAAGCCGTAATCATCAACATTATAACAAATAAGGGTTTGAACTATCTCACTTGCAATGTAATGAGTCTATATCGTGTATCAGTTTCATCTTTTAAGTTGAATTACTGAAATAAATGAACTTTTGCACGATGTTCTAATTTTTCGAGTCTCACCTGTACGTCTATGCGTTTGGGAGCCAAAGGAGCCGGATCTTTTAGGGATCTGATCCAAATGATCTGACTCATTAAAAAGAGCCGAAATTCCTATAGCTAATCACGTGATAGTGTAGTAGGAACGGCAGCCTCGGGTTGAGCGTATCTGCACATTGAGATTTTCACTTTTCTTGTACTTTTAATTTCTCTTTGTTTTGAGAGACGATCGCCATTGGCGACTGAAATGAAAAAAGTAGTCGCAAAATAAAAAATCTAGTCGCATTGGCGACCATTTTAGCAGTACAGTGTGTTCCGGATTGAATAGTAATACTGAACGCTTTGTCCCATTCCTCTGTTTGCAGGTACGGCATCAGGCCGGAGAATGTGATCGTTTATGGCCAGAGCATCGGTACGGTGCCGTCGGTGGATCTGGCCGCTCGGTATGAGAGCGCAGCCGTCATCCTCCACTCACCGCTCACCTCCGGCATGCGCGTGGCCTTCCCTGACACCAAGAAGACCTACTGCTTCGATGCCTTCCCCAAGTCAGTGCGCTCTTCTGTTGTCTCTCATCTTTGTGGTCAATTTTTAATTTTGTCTTTTCACTCACTTCACTTCAGTTCTCCTGCATTGCCTCCTACGTACCATATAAACGTATGGCTTCCGCACAGACAGCCAAGTAGAGGTTATCTAAAAACACTGCACAGTACAAGAGTTGAATCCAGAAGACTGAGAATGAGAGAGGGCTGCCACTAATGACTATCGATTGCTTTACCTCCAAAAAATCAAATGCACTTTCATTTGTCCTTTTATTGTGACAGTAAACTATCGCTGTAAAATACAGCACAAAAATGTAGGAAAAAAAAAACTGTCTACATCAACGCATTTTAAAATAATGTGATAGATCACATGTCTCTGTGAGCCTAATGCCCTCAGACATGCACTCGGGCACCAGCAACGTAATGTGTGTATTTAGCAGCATGGACAAAAGGTGTTTTAAAAGTTATCCCTAATAATAGTAATATAATAAACATAGAGAGACTTTTTTTAAGCATTTACTTGAGCTCGAACCAAAAAACTGATGATGTTCATGCAGAAATTACATCTGGATGTTGAAAAAAAAAATATTTATTGTAATGAGTTTAAGTGTTTTAGCAATCCAAAATGATTTTATTAAAAAAATGCATCAGTATAAGTAGGTGATGTTGATGTGTTTTAGCATTGATACTATCAATTACGTTAACCAGTTGCAGCAGCCCTAGAAAGAAAGGACGGCAAGTCCATGAGCATGCAAAGTGAGGATCTGAGTTTTCAGGCATAATAGAAGGTTCAAAGGCCAATGAGGTGAATCCATGCTAGTAAAACTAGTCCAGAAATGGCCTGTGTTGGTAGAACTGGTCCGGAAATTATCCTTAGCTGTGGGACTACACCAGAAATGGTCCACGGTGGTGGGATTGGGCCAGAAAAGGTCCACGCTGATGGGACTCAACCAGAGGGCAAGAAGCAAAAACTCCTAATTTATTGGCTAAAATGACAGTAAACCTACTTGACTTGCTCTCACTGGACAGCAGGATCAGGACCACAACATCTTCTACTGTGCCCTATATTTTTGATTAACCCGTCTCCTATAGAGCAGTCATGTCCAAGCCCTGTCAGTTTTGGTGGTTTTCCACTGACTGGTACCAGCTCGGTTCGGTTCGACTCTACTCGCTTTTTTTTGCTTTTCCAT
>JBBPCX010102808.1:0-22622 GCA_037974365.1 Hydrocynus forskahlii
GTGTGTGTGTGTGTGTCTGTGTGTGTGTGTGTGTGTGTGTGTGTGTGTGTGTGTGTGTGTGTGTGTGTGTGTGTGTGCTGTCTTACACAAAGTCCGTCTCATCTTTCAGGTGTGTCACGGGCTGGAAGACCAAAGCTCTACGGCGCATCCCCAATAAACATGCAGAGTCTTCAGTGTTAGCAAACACACGACCTACACACACATAACCAAGGTTATACTAGGCCTGATACCAATAATGATTTTGTGAAGCTAACAATTAAGATAGTACATAATATCAGCCGATATCATTTTATTTTAGATTTTCATTTTAAACTCCAATTGTCTTCATTCTATTTTTAAAATATTTTATTTTTAAAATATGTTTGTTGGATTTGAATCCCTGGATTGCTAGTGACACCACTAACGTACTCTTGAGCAAGGTACCGTCCCCACACACTGCTCCTGAGTGCCCCTCATTGGTAGCAGCCCCCTGCTTCACTTGGTGAATGGGTTAAATGCAGAGAAAGAATTTCACTATGTTCACACTGTGTGCTGTGCTGTGCTGTGTTCATGCATTACTATAAGAGCCCATTTACTTTACTTTTTCCTTTGTCCAGTAGAGGACAGTGGTAAATTGTAGATCAGCACTCACAACCCTGACTGCCTGTGGTGCTTAATTTGTGTCACTGAAATATAAGCATAATTTTTCTAACTTTGAAACAAGAGGTGGAAAATAATTTACTGTTCAATGCCAGTTGTGTCTTTCAATCATAAAGGCTCTATCAGCATCAAATATTTCAACTTCTAATTTAACTTCTAATTTAACATCTCAATGCTTTCAGGTCAAAACTCAATAAAGCTTGGGTTAGCTACAAACCTAGCTAGCATATTAGCTCCCATGCTTCCCTTGGTGACAAATGCTGGTCCCCAGCTTTTAAAACACAACATATGCTGGTTTGTACAGGTAGGTTTGCATAATTGTTTAAGCATAGACTTCATTACACTATGTAAGTCTATTTATCATTGTGTGACTTAAATCTGTGAGGTCCTAAAAGAAAAAGGGAGCTGAAAAAAATGTTAGAGACTTTCATATGTTTCTAGTCTGTTCATGTTGATGCTGAAATGCAAAAAGTGAGTGACAAATTCACCATACAGTTTACATGTATTTTTTTTTACAGATATTCTTCAGTTTACAGTCTTTTTCCAGTACTTCTGGGTGGTTTATGTCATTTACTTTTTGCATATTTGCATAAACATGAATGGACTAGAAACATGAAAGTCCCTAAAGTTTTTTTAAACCAGCTCTCCTTTTACTTTATGACCTCAAGCTGAGTAAACAAATTGAAGTCACATAAAGTGTATATATATATATATATATATGGCTTCAGTCCATCGCAGATTTTTTTCTGAGAACCGAACTAATAATTGTTCGCGGGAACCCCTGCACTATTGCAGAAACTGCAACTATCCTCAGCATTTTTTTGTCTTTGTGACATCCAGGTCTCGTCCACCACGCCCCCTCGTCCTCATGCTGGTTGTTTATGTTTGGGTACGGCTGTTAGCAAGACAATCAGACACCTGAACAGAATGAGCCTCCACTGCTCAGCGCCACCCAAACTATTAACAACCAGCATGAGGACGAGGGGGCGTGGCACACGAGGCCCGGACATCACAGCTGTACTCAGAGGTGAGAGCTTTTAAAGTAGCCAATCAGAGAACGTTATTTATTTCTCTTTGCTGGTGATTGGCTACTGCCCTGTGACGCTGTAGTCCAGAAGTGTTCTCGTGTTTTTCATTTTGTTCTTCTTAAAGCCCTGTATTTTTATTACTGTATTATTAAATTAATTTATTACTGTATTTATCCTGCTTATACCAAAGAAAACGACAGTGCATACAAAGGAAACGGGCGTGCATTAATTACAGTACAGTCTATACAGGGGTAATATCGATATTTACATTCTAGCACTGCAGGAGTTCAGTGTACACTGTACAGTGCGGATACGGGTTTACCTTTACTTTTAAGGGTAATTAAGTTTAAAATGAAATTAAATATGTTTTGGGAGCATATTTGTGGGAATATTTAAGGTTTACACTATACAAATAGGCCTTTTTAGGCATTCTTTTTTACCACATCACAACATCACGTATAGTTTTTCACTATACGCGGGTGCTCTTGGAACGTAACCCACGCGATAAGCGGGTTTTCACGGTATATACGCATTTGTAGTCTGAATACATAGCACCTGTAAATGTATTCTGTTACTTCCCAACATTGGACATGACTCTACATGCAAACATGCATTCCACACAAATACACACCAAAAACCTAGATAAACATTTGTCCTACATAAATACATCATAATCATTACAATAAGTGTCCCAAAAACAATGATATTCCAGTATATAAATATGAGATAAATAAGAGATTTACCTTGCTCTAAAATCCATAACAGTACATGCCAGAAAGAGGAAAATAAAACACATTAAGTTATGCAATAGCTGGTGTTTGAGAGAAAGAAAGACACAAATGGTCTATAATAGGTTTTCACGCTCTGTATCCTCCCTGTTCTGTATAGCTCCTACATTTCACCCTTGAATAGTGAGTGGGAGGGCTCTGACTCTTTTTGCACAAAGCAGACGCCCACATGCCCAGAAGCCCGTCTCATTTTGTGAGATGCATTTTTGGAGCATTTCCAAGTACACATAGAGCAAAAGGCAGAGAAATGGATAGGGCAGCGCACGCAGACAAACCCAGGGTCTCCAGTTTACCTGACATGCATTTCCTGTGACTGTGTGAGGAAAATGGAGCCCCTGGCGGAAACTCAGAAAAAGGGAGAACATGCAAAGACAGAACTCTGGCTGCCCTGATTAGGATCTTCTCGATGTGAGGCCACAGCACCTTAATAGTTGCAATAGTTTTTTTTTTACAGAAATATCATATTTGCATGTTTCTGAGATGCTTTGTTCAACTGTACTGTTGTTACATAAACTGCAACTACAACTAGTTGCATGAAAGTTTAATCATTTTACGCCAGCAGAGGCTTGGCAAGTAATGTGAAATGCTTTCCTGAGCATTACTAAGAAGTAATGCAGACAGCAAATTATAGAGCCATATGGTTAATTCCGTTAATGACGAAAGACAAATGAAACAAAGTAATTAACAAATGCTCAGTCTGCAGAACTGTGTGTGTGTTTGTGTGTTTGTGCATATGTGTGTGTGTACCCTCAACATAGAACTCCTTCAGTTTTTTGGAGATCCACTGCATGGCTTTAGCTGCGATCTTTGTCCCAAAGTTCCTGTCGAATGGGGACGGAGCTCCTCCCTGGAACACATTTAAAGCCATATTTAACAGGGGTATGAATCTCAATTAGAATATTTTAGGAAACACTTCCACACAGAATGAAATGACAAATTTGCAAATGTAAATACACAAATGTTTCAGTCATTCGAAAGCATATAGTTTCGATATTATTCTTTATAGAATTTTTAGTAAATTGGCGGATGTGGGGTTTTGCCAGCATCACTGGCGTGGGGTTGCCCTGTTTATTCAAGCCTCCTTTTCTGTCTTTTTATCTTTAATTTTTTTTATCTTTATATATTTGAATTTAACTTTCATTCAGCTAACCAACTGAAACCACTGAAATTTAATTGCCTCCTTCAGATTTTAGCACACAATCCAAGGCAGGCTATATCGTCCTATGTTTTGTTAGCTTACTTAAATATGGCATTTTATGGCATTTCTGTGTAAATTTTCTATTTGTTTGACATATTATAAAAACTGAACATAAGATGTGCACAGGTCACATTTTATAATTTATTTGTTCCCCAACTATATAAATGTAGTTTTAGCATGCAATCTACCTGCCTCACAATACAGTGCCTATGTGTGCAATACATTTGTATGAATGTAGAGGTGAATGTGGGTGAATGAATACACTGTGAGCTTGAATTACAGAGTGTGTGCACTAATGAGTGTTTGAGAGTGTGCGCAGGTGTGTATTTCTCCGTGTACCTGCTGCATGTGACCCAGAACGTTCTTCCTGCAGTCAAACACTCCCTTCCCTTCTTCCGAGTACAGCTGGTAGATAAAGTCGGTGGTGAAGTTGTCATTGCAGCACTCGTTCCTGCAAAGACACCGCGCATTAAGACATGCTCACACACATTAATCAGTACCTTCAGTAACTAATGCATCCATTCATGCACATTTATTTATATCTTTAATTTATACATTATATATACTACCTCTACTAAGAGAAAATAGCATATAAGCCAGCTCTACATCACAAGAGCCAGTGAAGGATAAATAGTGTGTGTGTGCGCGCGCGTGTGTGTGTGTGTATCATGTACCTGAGTACTAGGCCTCTCTGGATGCTGGTCTTCATCTTCTCTGTCAAATGCTCTACATTGCTCTGGAAATTGCAGTTATTAAAAAAAAATCACATTAACGTCATTGCCACCTCACCACACACTCTCTGTGCATCTCCTCTACCCCCTCCCCACCCTCTCACTTTTCTCCCTCTTCTTCTCTCCTTCCCCTCTCTGCCTTGGCTGTAAACTCCTGAAATAGTTCACCGGGCTAAATATACCACTCTAAGTTTGGAGCAGGAGAAGGAGAAAGGAAAGAGCAGCCTGGGGGGAACAATGCCATTATTTAATCATCCAGCAGGGGGTGCTATTATTCACTAGAAACAGCTCTAATGTCATCAATGAATCAAACAATTCATTCATCTAGATTTTTGTAAAGGGTTTCGCTCATCTTAACAGCAAAAAAGCACGTATTTTTAGTAGTAGGTGCGTGTATATACATGTACGTATGTGGTAGCTTCCCCATTTCAAACACTCCAGTAACAGTAACGTCACTGATCATAGATTATCACAGATAATCACAGAACTACTTGGATATTGCTGTGTGTATGTGTGTGTGTGTGTGTGTGTGTGTGTGTGTGTGTGTGTGTGTGTGTTTGTGTGTCTGTGTGTGTTTGTGTGTATCTAGGTCACCCACTGCATCCTAATATAGACACGCTGTGATCTGAAGGCAGGTGATGGATGACTCACCTGTCCAAACAGACTTAACTGGGTTTCTATGTGACACAGTATTATCTGTATGCCTCTTTTTAAGATAAGATATATAAGATAAGATAAGATAACTCTTTATTTATCCCATGAATGGGAAATTTGCATTGTAACAACAAACACATTCCCAGGACAGCTTTCGAGAACTCAAGCTGAGTGCTGCAGTGACTAGCAAAGCTGTAGTTTTTTTTTTACATACTGTGTACATTTACTGCCAACTTTATTATGAACACCATGCATAGTTAGAGACTACAGCTCATCTTTTTTCCATTAATACAGCCCTGAGAAAATATAAGAGACCACTGCAATTTATTTTTAAATCAGCCTCTCTATGAGTATGACAACCATTCCATGCCAGTGTCTGTTAAATTCCTACACAAGCACCTCATTCTGCATTATGAGGTCTGAACCAAATCTTATTTAATCAGGAAAAGTATAAAAACACTGCTGTAGTCAACACTCTCCTCTCGCAATGTGACCAGTTGGATGGCAAAACACTACTAGAAGTACGTCAAAGGTAATTACTGCCATTTTGTTTAACAGCGTTGGTGTGTGCGTAAAAAAGTCTCGCCCGTTGTCTGGGGGAGTGGTGGGGGGTCAGGGGTGCGCAGACAGCTCTACGTGTCGGCCGTTGTCCGAGGTCATTGTTTCACCACAGGACCTCTGTCAGGCTGGTTATTTTGTGATTGGTGACCTATTTTTAAGCTAGCTGTTAACTTTTAATTATTATTTATTATTTAGAAATGATTTGCTTATCTACTGACGATTGTTATGTCTCCACTGATCTGATGCTTCCCCCTCTACTTCCTAGCACCTACTAGACGTTAACTAGAATGTTCACAGTTGAAGGGGGCTAACTGGGGAAATTTTGTCTCTCTCTGTGAGTCACGGGTAGACAGGTGGGGCCCAATAAAGATTATAGGACACTGGGCCCTAGTGCAATTACACCTCTTGCCCCACTAGTTGTTATGCCACTGCCCTTTAAACAACTGTGGAAAATGATCACACCTAATCACCTCAAATAATTGTGATCAGCAAAATATGTAATAATTGTGACAGACCTACCGACAGTGACACTGAGAGGTGTAAAAACTCCAATAACATTGCAGTACAGGTGCAAATGAGTTCATGCGTGTGACATCATAACCACGATGAATTCTGTTTTAAATATTTCCTCATTGACTTCAGTTCATAAAGCATTTAGCATCTATGTAAGAGGGGTCAGAGAAGGGTGGGAGGACACGAGGAGACGTTTGTGTTGCGTTGCTAGCTGTGAAGCCCTTAGCTTGCTAACTAGACAACTGGCAATATAATGAAATTATTTCAACAGCTGTGTATGATATGTAGATTCAGCCCAGGAAGTAGCAAATTTATTTTTTATTAGTTTTGCAAGAATTTAGTTGCAAGATTTAAAAGGGAACTGTGCCAGATTTGGGTTTTGAGGTCTACGAATATGTAGACACAATCACTCAGATTAAAGTAGCTTTCTGAGTTAATACATTAGTGGAATTAATATGGTGTGACTGGTCTAACCTGCAGGTCTTTGATGCTGAAGGGCTCTTCATAGATGTAGGCAGCGTCGGCTCCAGCAGCCAGCGCACCCACGGTCGCCAGGTAACCACAGTAACCCCCCATGGTTTCAATGATGAACACACGCCTCTTTGTTCCACTCGCAGACTGCTTTATACGATCACACGTCTGCCTCACAAATGCACACCAATGTTAATATGGATACTTGCATGGAGAGCTGTAGAATTTATGAGAATAGAAACACTGAGGGCCAGGTGTGTGTAAGAGTGCAAGTGCCAAAAGTTCCTTGATTTGGCCGCAATATGAACTCACTCTACCTCACAGCAGTGGTCAAAAGTAGTGCTTAAAAACTGTCATTTCCAATTAGCAGTGCAGAGAATCAACTTCCAGCCTTCTGAATGCTGGGCAGCCGTGTTATCCACTACACTAAACTTTTTACTGGTACAGTTAGAGTCAGTAGAGGTAGTTTTTGGTGCAGTCAGTGTGAGGAAGAACAGTTTAGAGTCAGTAGAGGTAGTTTATGTTGGAGTCAGTGTGAGTGGGAACAGTTTAGAGTCAGTAGAGGTAGTTTATGTTGGAGTCAGTGTGAGGAGGAACAGTTTAGAGTCAGTAGAGGTAGTTTATGATGGAGTCAGTGTGAGGAGGAACAGTTTAGAGTCAGTAGAGGTAGTTTATGTTGGAGTCAGTGTGAGGATGTACAGTTAAGAGTCAGTTAAGTTGGGTACTTTCTAAACCTGTATTTTCCACCTCTGAATGAATGACCCATAACTTACAGGACACAGGATAAATCCAAATTTGTATTTCAATGATCCAATCTAAATACAAGATAATTCTCTCACATATACACACCTGAGCTCAGTGATTCAAAATATTAACACACTCTCACACACTCATACAATGGACACATCCACAACACTCAAACTGACATTATCATGCAAATATGCAAACACAACACTGCACACAAATTACAGGGAACAAATGACCCCACACAGTGAAGGATAGTCAGACAAGCCTGTGTGTGTATGGTGCTATTATGGCGGCTGGTGGTCTAGTGGTTGGGAATTGGCCCTGTGACCAGAAAGTTGTGGGTTTGAATACCAGGACTGCTAGTGGCACCTGTGAGGTACCCTTGAGCAAGGTATCGTCCCCACACACTGCTCCCCAGGTGCTGTGACCCTGGCTGCCCACTGCTTCACTTGGTGAATGGGTTAAATACAGAGAAGAATTTCATGCTGTTCACACTGTGTGCTGTGTTCACGTATGACAAAATGGTCACTTCACTATTCTTCACTCTTGGTAAGACAACATGAACGTGATGCAATATGAAATTGCCTTTTCTAAATAAATTCCAGCTTAAATAATAATATGTCAAAATAATATTCTTTTGCTTACTGTGTGCTTATGTGTGTGTATGTGTTTGTGTTATAAGGCAGTGTTTATCTCTTGTGCTGGAGTCACACTAGACAGTTACAGTTCACATTGCCCTTTAAAATGGGTGGCACATGTGAAATATACACCATGTGGACAAAAGTACTGACCATTACACCAACAGGGATTTTAATGACATTGCATTCAAATACATGAACTTTAATATGGAGCTGGTCCCCCCTTTGCATTTTCCACTCTTCTTGGAAGACTTCCCACAAGATTTTGGAGTTTCTGTGGGAATTTGTGCCCATTTATTCTGTAGAGCATTTATGAGTTCAGGCGCTGATGTTGGACGAGAAGGCCTGACTCGCAATCGCCAAAGGTGTTGGATGGGGTTGAGGTCAGGGCTCTGTGCAGGCCAGTCAAGTTCTTCCACACCAAAATCATCCAATTATGTCTTTATAGACCTTACTTTCAGAATTGGGACACAGTCATGCTGGAACTGAAAAGGTTCTTCCCAAAACTGTGTCCACAAAGTTGAAAGTATGGTGTTGTCCAAAGTGTCTTGGTATGCTGAAGCATTAAGACTGGCTTTCACTGGAAGCAAGAGACCACCTGAATTCAATAATTAAGAGGTGTGTCTCGATACTTTTGCCTGTATATTTGCGTAGGTTGTCTGTGACACTAAATGGCAAACGCAAGTGCGATCAGTCCTTAAGAACATCTTAACCACATCATAATAAACAAAACACACAAAAACCTCCAACATTTTGAAAACGCTCTATGCTTAACTTTGCAGCAGTTGCTAGAACATCATTGTGGGTGGAGCAATGTTGATCAGCTGGTCAATGCTCCATGGTCAACTGGTGTGTGTAGGAGTGTGTGTTATGTTTTTGTATTAGTAGACTTTATGTAAAAACAATATTTCCATTTTGTACATTTGCATATTTGTGTATAAACACTAGCATTTTTTCTATTCTACTCTATTTTATTCTATTCCATTCGATGCCAGGAAATCTTGATATGAAATATACGGCACCTTTCCATAGTTATACAAGAACCATGCTGTACATAAACCACATTGCGATGGCATGGAAGCACGCTTTGATTTTATAGTCTATCTTAGCCCGGTAACCATGTTGTTTACATGTTGGCAGCGCAATTCTCTCCCAACAGGTTATGGCCGGTTGTCATCCCAAAACCGTGTCCATGTCGTCGAACCAGCGGAAATATTTTCTGTCAGAGATGGTTTTGTTATTGTGGTCTTTTATTATTTATAGTCTTGTTTGAGTTTTTTCTGCATTGTTTAGCTGTGTGATGAAAACCTAATCCAGCTAACTTGTTAGCGATGTCCTGGTACACCTTTGCATTTCACACAGCATTTGATAACTTACCTGAAATTTAACAAAGAATGTCCTGTTTCCAAATCCATTTGTTGTTATGACAATGTTTAGACCAATCAGAAAGCAGCGATGCAGTTGGCTCAGCTGCGGCCTGCTTTGGGCTCTGCCATCGAGCAACATGGGTACAGCTCAGGCAGGGGTTGCTTTATTTGTGATGGAAAAACATTTTTGGGGTACAGCTCAGTTCCTTATGCCAGTGGAAATGTGGCAATAGATTTTTGTACAAGAGGAGAAAGTCAGGTGTCCTCTACCCTTAACCTACAAATCCTACATTTCTACTTTCCACCATCAGATGACGCTGCATCTTACCTCCACGATGGCATTGAGAGAAGTGTCTGCTCCCACGGTGATGTCCGTGCCGGGGACATTGTTACTAATGGTGGCAGGGAGCACACACATGGGCACGCAGAACTCTGTGTATGTGGAGCGAACCTCCACCAACTGTAGCAAACACTCAAAAGCCTACAGTGATGGTGTACACCAGTTAGAACCGCCAACCAGAACGGGTAGCTGATCACAGGTACACAACTGCTACAGTCTTACGGTAGTAAAGGTTTGACCTACACATAAGCTGGGTGACTACATAATATCATAAGTGGAAAATAACTCCCTGTGGAAGAGATTCAGAACATCAGTGTTTGTTTTTCAAATCTTTTGGGGCAGGAATCAACTAATGATGAACTTTTTTACAATATTAGAGGCTGCTCTTTGTGCCATGGAAACAAATAAAGGGGGATTCGGGTGATTTTTCAGAATTTCTGCGTAAGCAGTAAATAAAGTAATTCAGGTTTGATGTGACATGGTGCATTGTAGAGAACTGAACGATTTTCTTTACAGTGGTGCTGATAGGAACCAGAGGTAGTGACATCTACAATGCAAATACAACCACTTTACTGTCCAAAATAATCAAGAACCTACATGTGTCTATGAGGTTGTATCTACAGTGATAATGGTAAAATTGTGACAAACACATTCTGTTTGAGGACTGTTTTGCCTTGAAGGTACCTCCGCATCATTAACAGCTTAGGGAGTTTTTCCTCACCTCTGCTGGCTTGCTCACTAGGGCCTTGGGCCTGGACTCTCTAAAGCCGCTTAGTGACAACTTGGTTGTTAAAAACAGCATATAAATAAAATTTAATTGAAATTGAATTGAATTAACAGACAATTATGACAGTTTTGCAGTATGTTTCAGCATATCAGTCTACATCTAAAAGTGACAATAAAATATAGTGGAATCCCCCTTTAACGTCAATGAGGTCTAGGAAGTGGAAGAGCGGTTATTAGAGGACTGAAGCAAAAGCAAGAAAGCAAGCGAATCTCAATACACACTCGTGCAATGATACGCTGTACAAACAAACTAGTCATGTCCAAACACACACACTCCCACATACTCTCAGGACTAACCAAAACCTGTATACAAGTCATCCTGTAATGTTACTAAATTATGACAGCTTTTACCACCAATCTGTTAATCAGATAACTATTAGTAAGTGACTTAAAGTCATTTTAAATTAAAATATTAAACTGTATAAGTCACTGAAATAAAACTACTTGGATTACTTTTCTTCAAAGAATCAGTCGGTGATGGATAATATTCTATGCTGTGCTGCATGTTGGAGCACCATCATAACTCTTGGTAAAAGTCTGAGGACTTTATCTATGACCGTTTTGCATATATATGTAATATTGCATATTTTATGTGCTTTTATGTATGGATGTCCATTGTAAAAACACTGGTTCTGGTACTGTGGTCATATTACTCAAACATAAAGAGTAATATTGTCGATCCCTACTGGTCAGTCCATTGTAAACACTTCAGATTAGAGCTTCATTCGGGCCTTCAGTTTTGATCTGAACTTGAACACAGCCCAAGAACGTTCTGCCCCAAGTCTGAACTGGAGTCAAAATTCTGTCTGAACCTGACCCAAAACCAACAAAATTCTGTCCAACCCTGACACAACCCTGAATTGACTCATTATAAAACCTGACGGGATAGTGTTGATTACTGTGTGTACAGTGACAATAATATCCATTGTTAGCTCACAGATGAATAAAATATAAAACAATAAAAAATAAATCGCTACAATAAAAACATTGTGAGTAGTAATTTATGTATAGTCTATTGAGCTGTTCTCACACTGCGCAGCAGTCATATATTATAGCTTTTACCTGAATCATTCTACAGTACTATTTTTTATAGAGAACATTTGGTATAACAAAATATTTTTGGCCTAACAATTGAAATGTAAACATCCTTTTTGCTGCAGTAATTAATAGAAGTCAATAATTTAGGAAAAAGAGAGAGGAGAGTGTGGGTCTACATACAGACCCTCAAGATTTAAGGGCTTAACTATACAATAACGTGGGAGACACACTGGATTTGAACTATATCATTTCTTCAAAAGACTCCAATTTTTTCCCTCAATTTATTTGTGTCTAATTCCACCCATTACCTAGAACCCCCACAATCACACACCACCACCAGCAAAGCGAGGGCGAAGGCTAGAATGTGCTTCCCGAACTGCCAATAACACAAATTTAACACAACCGGCGGGGAACGCTAATCACCAATTCTGTTACACCAGCTAACAGACTCTCTTGTTGGCTTGCATTGTACTGAGTGAGTGATGGGGAGAGGGAGAGCCAACCTACCCACCAAAGCCAACTAAGCTCTCTTGGACTCCCCGATGTGCTGCTCGACTAATGATGAGGTCAGTGAACACCGTGCATGCTAACAGACACTCTGCTTCTCACATACATGCACACACACACAGATTCTGTGGTACGAGGGTGTGCTGTCTTACGTTGGTGATGGCATTAAGGGCTGTGTCGGCCCCGATGCTCAGGTCCGAGCCGGGGATGTTGTTGGAGACGGTGGAGGGGACCATCACCATGGGAACGCAAAGCTCTGGGTATCTGAAACGAGCTGCTTGCAGCTCCAACAGACCCAGATACGCCTGCAGTAAGAGCAAGGGCTTCAGGGTGAGAGCCTAGCTTATGGGTAAGAAAAGCAGGTAAGGCAGAAAGCGATGCTTGTTCAAATATACAAGATGAAGAAGAGCAGAAACAGGGAGAGAAAGACACCAGAAGACAGAGACAGACTGAAAGAAAAAAGGGTCATCTGAGACTGCAGGGGGAGCAAGAGGCAGAAAGCGTGAGGCCTGCTGAGCAGCCAGTGATTTCTAAGACATATGAAATACATCTCTGAAGTTCTTCTGTTTAATCTTAACCCTTAGAAGTCACAATGATCTCAGGCAATAACAAAAGCAGGTTATAATGTGACAATTATTTCTCAGTTGTAGCACACTTTCAGTAGGTACGATTAGAAGACATTTTATCATGATGTGACTATAAAAACTTATTGCTGTGTATACAGTTATGTTCTATGGAAAGAAAATATCTTTTTTACACTAAAGCAAAATTTAAATCATGTACAAGTGAAGACTCAAATTCTAGTTATACTGGTGGTAGTGCTGTTTTGTTAGCATTTTTATTATCTATAATATTTTTATGTAATTACATTTAAATAGAATGGCAAAAAGGCACTAATCCTCCAGGCTTCTAAGGGTTAATATCACAGGCCTATATTAGTTTTCATGACATTCAAAAATAAGTCAAGGCTTAAGGGCTTGGACTATACAATAGCATGGAAAAAAGGCCACACTGGATTTGAACTACATCATTTCTTTAAAAGACCTTTCCTAGCAAAAAATCTGTTTTATTCACAGTGTAGTAAAACAACAAACCCGAAAACATCTGATGTTAAAAGAACACTACAATGAAAAATAGTGATTTTAATGCCTGATATGCTTACCTCAAATCCTCCAATGACCAGCAAAGCATGGATGTTATGAATTCTTATCTGTTCAGCAATTTCCTTCAAATGCTTGCCTGGGAGAGTTCTGAAAATAGAATGAGCAATACATGTACAATTTTATTTGACTGATCTTACATTTTTGGACAAGTATAATTGTTTTCACGTATGTGTGTGGCAGTTGCCCTATTATATGCTTCACCTTTTTGTTCCAAGCAGTGACCCACCCTGGCCGGTCCAGCCTCCGACATCCCCCCATTTGATTTCATTTATCTAAAAGAGAGATTGTATAAGAACAGTTATTTTTAGATCACAGAAAGGAAACAGTGGTCAGTTTATAACCACAGGACAATATGTCTTATGTTGGAGGACTAAATAGCCAAAAGACCAAAATCTTTCTCAAAATCTTTTTTCAGGAGTGTCTCATGTGTCATTATGTCTTGTAACACATATCTTTAAAATGTCACAGGTGATTATCCTGAGACAGCACTGATGCCGACTTGCAGCTGCAGAAAACTACAGCTCTCAGCAGTTCTGACAGGACCACACTAGAGGTTGTGGCTCAAAACTGCTGATGATTGAAACAGGCATCACTGAACCTGGCATTCAGGTGAACCTCCTGTGACAGTTAAGCTCCCAAGCGAAGGGTAAGAATGAGAATTAATGCTCATCTTAACTGCAGAGGCAATATTTTTCTCACTCGCATTCTGCTTCACTTCACTTAAAACCCAAAAGTAAAATTCTGTGGGCTGAAAATTCTGCTAAATGTTAATATTAACATTATTGGACTACGTAACACATTTGGAGGAGACTGTCAGTGCAGTCTCTGAGTGATGGAAGGTCTGAATCCTGCTGCATCCAAAAAAGTCACTAAATATAGATAATAAAATTGCAATTTCTTTTGGAAATTACGTATAGATTTACAATAAAGGTAAAGTAAGATACTAAACTGTAAAGTACTTCCTGTATTTGAGGATTTGTCTAGTGTACAGGTGTGAGGAATCTCCTGGATTGGAGCACACAGGTGTGCAATATTTAGAGAAGATTGATTCAGTTATGAATCAGAATTGTTTTGTGCAGTGATGCATGTTTTGCCACACAAAATCAATTTTACTAATTAATTTATAATTTTTTATATGTTATGAGAAACACTGCAGTTTCTCTACAAACTCTTTTTTTATACTGCACATTCTCTGCACAATTATATTTATTGCTGTTCTACATTTTTTTTGCACATGTAACTTCTGTTCTGCTTCTCTGCACACAATTCTCTGCTGCTAGAATACAATACCTGTCAAAATACTGTATTTATCTTCACTGTTGTCAATTGCACTGAACGTTGTCTTGTCTTGACTAGTTGTATTGTTGCTCTTGTGTTCTTTTTTCTAGCTTGCTTTCCTTTCTGCACTTGTGGTCTTGTGTTCTGTTCTGTTCTGCTCCTGTGTTGCATAAGGGTCCTGGAGGCACGTTGTTTCGTTCCACTATGTATATGGTATATGTATATGGTAGAAATGACAATAAAACCCTACTTGACTTGACTTGACTAATCCTACTGTTGTATTTGAAGGTGTTTTGCCTTGTTTATTTGTTGCCTTTGGCTTTTGAGGGCGAAATGTATTTGGAGTATGCTACACATACGTTCGGCTGCAGCTACTGAATAAAGCTTTAGCAGTATGATTCAAATTTATTTTTACATGGGTAAAATTGTGAAAAAAAATCTGAAAAAAGTAGCATCAAATCAGGATATTTATAGAATTGCAATACTTACAAAATTGCAATATATATTGAATCGGCACCTAGGTTTTGTGATAATATCGTACTGGGAGGTCATTAGTGATTCCCATCCCTTGCAATCTTACTTGAATTTGAGTGTACATGTGTATTAGAGCACATAGATGTACAGTGCTACTGGGTTCTGGTGTAAGGCATGGTGTCACCATGTACACAGTAGTACCTGGCCTTTGCTGAAGCCCTCAAAGCCATCGTGAACTGCAAACATGTTGTGGCCTTCAGTGATGCCCACCCTGACTGCAGAACGGACTGCGGCGTTCATGCCCGCAGCTGGAGCGCCCACATTTAGTACAGCCACATTAAACGAACTCTGAGAGGAGAGGAGAGTTAGCATATGCACAAACAGTATACAGATGCAGACACTCAAAGAGTAACAGCTACGTGAGAAAACAGCATCCACTCTTACTCTGGTCTAAAGCTGTGTGCATGCAGCGATTTAAAGGGGTCAACTCCCATGTTATATGCTAAGCCTAGAGAACACTCAGTATCACTGCAGCCAATATGAACCAGCCTACTGAAGAGAAACTTGACCTGCCAGCAGCAAGCAATGGCTGGAATCATGTTCCACAGTACACTTACATGCAGAATGTATGTTAAATACTTTAGGAAGCAAAGTAAGATATGCAAGAAGGTCATTAGAGTTGCATAGGCAAGCTTATATGTTTTTGTGCCACTGACAAAATCTGTGTTTATTCCTGCCAAGTTCATGCTCTCATCTTCTTATTCTGGTGTTGCTGAGCCCAACATGTGGCCAATCAGATTTTAGAACTAGAATTATCCATTTTTAAAATGATTTCTATTGCCATCAAGTTCCCGTTGTCAATGGTTCTATTCTATTCTATTCTATTCTATTCAATTTTATTCTAATCTATTCTATTGATCTGTCAGGCAGTTTCAAGCAACGATCCTCTTGCTCCTGTTTTATTTCACTCAATTCCACTGCAAAAAGCAAAAGCAGAAATAAACCTCCCAGCACTCAGCTATGCATAAGCTTTGTGTACATACACAGCAAGGATTATCCACTGCACCCCCTCCATCCTCATCCGCACAAATACAGAATAACCAATGAACAAATTCTTCAGCAGGCAGGGTTACAAAAAGACACAGCATCAACCTTTCATCTGACATGATGAAAGGCTCTTTATACCTGGTTTAATTAGTGGCTGGAAAATACAATACAGTTATCATGTCAGTACAGAAAATAAATATTATTATAAGAATACATGTTTTCTTGCAAAAGTCAACACAACTTGGGCAGTAAATATATTACACAATAACAAGATTTACAGAATAACTCAAACTCAGATTATAAATATGTTCCATGTAAGAGTTCAGGAGTCAGTTAGTGTGTATAAGACTTACCTTTGGAACTTCTGAGTCTGGTTTGCGGTATGAAAGCAGCTTGTAAGTGTTCAGATTGTTTTCAAAGCTCCTGGTTTTCACAAAAATAGTTGTAAAAGTCATAGTCTTTGTCATTCAGCCACTTTCTGTTAATTTCAGGAAAGCTTTTAAAAGGCTAAAACAAAGGAACTCTATTAAATTACCATCTATGACATATATGAACAGAGGGATTGATGGGAGCATAAACGCATCAAACTGTTGTGGCTGAGTCATTTGAATGGATTAAATTAGATTTGGATTAGATTTACATTTATGTATTAGGCAGATGTTCCTGTTCAGAGCAATGTTGTATCATATTAGAGATGTAAGTAAATGTAGTGATAAGAGTCTTGGCCAAGGACTCTTATTGGAGTAGCTTGGTGTGATTGTCT
Source organism: Hydrocynus forskahlii (assembly GCA_037974365.1). Classification (NCBI taxonomy): domain Eukaryota; kingdom Metazoa; phylum Chordata; class Actinopteri; order Characiformes; family Alestidae; genus Hydrocynus; species Hydrocynus forskahlii. The sequence continues at coordinate 16,732 of JBBPCX010102808.1, forward strand.
GGAATGGGAAACTGTAATTTGCTTTGTGGAGAACTGTGGGGTTATGCTACACCAACCCTGATGGTGAATTGATAGATGAATGCTAAATAGATACAATATATGGACAAAAGTATTGGGACGCATGACCGTTACACTCCTAGGGACTTTAATGACATTGCATTCAAATACATAGACTTTAATATGGAATTGTTCCCCCTTTGCGGGTATAACAGCTTCCACTCTTTTTGGAAGGCTTTCCACAGGATTTGGAGTGTTTCTGTGGGAATTTGTGCCCATTCATTCTGTAGAACATTTAAGAGGTCAGACAAGACACTGATGTTGCTAGAGAAGGCCTGACTTACAATCTCCGTTCCAGTTCATCCCAAAGGTGTTGGATGGGGTTGAGATCAGGGCTCTGTGTGGGCCAGTTAAGTACTTCAATACCCAACTCATCCAACGATGTCTTTATGGAGCTTGCTTTCTGCAGTGAGGACACAGTCATGCTGGAACAGAAAAGGGCCTTTCCCCCAAACTGTGCCTGCAAAGTTGGAAGAATGGTGTTGTCCAAAACGTCTTGGCCTGCAGATTGGTTTTCAATGGAAGTAAGGGACCTAGCCCAGACTAAAAAAACAGGTGTGTCCCTATACTTTTGTCCATATAGTGTCATTTGATAAATTAGATGGATGGATGTTTGGGTTTATAAATGGATAAATGGATGGACTTATGACTGACTGGGTAGAGAAAGAGAAGTTTATGGATACTGTTTTACCTGCCACGAAGTGTAACTGCCTCCTCAAAGTTCTTCTCATCCATAGCCTTCTGTACTTTCTGAGTCTGCATTAAAGAAACACACATTCACAGATATATAATTCCTTTTCAGGTTCTTTTTACACACAAAAATATGTATTTTATTTGAACATGTCATGATAAGCTGACCAATAAATATAAACTAATAGAATGTTTATTTTAATAACAAAATCTCAAAATCTTGTTTGATAAAGAACTGGATTAAATGGAAATATGTAATTAAACAACAGCTGGATTATATATTGTGTAATTTAGAAGAAAAGTGAGGCTGCATGTTTTTGAGCGGGCAGTGCAGGCGCTAAAAGCTGCATTGTTTTAGTAATGAGATAAAACTGCAAAGTAAAAACTACAAAGTAATACTTATAAAGTATGTTTTTTCCCAATAAATGTAAGTGGCATTTTAACTGAGAAAAAACACAGAAGCAACTTCCAAAAGGTTTGTATGAAATGTACAGATAAATAATTTTCTTCACAGTAATTCAGATTTCTTAATAGAGTGCAATATCAGATGGCAAAATAGTTTATTACCTTAAAATGTGATTAGGCTTGATGATATGCAATATGATTTTAAATTTAAAAATATATATATTTTTAAATAATTTAATGCCATATCAACCAGGATAAAAACAGCAAAAGAAGTATGTAGGCTAAACATAGCAAAAATGTCTGCCCCGCAGGACATACCTCAGCTTCCAAATCTAGAAATGCTTCAGGGGTTACATGTATTTCAGTAGAAAAATTGTGAAATCTTAAATCTTTTTGGCTTTATTCATTTTGGGCTAAAATAAACAACCATACCATACCACAACAACCATAAAAAAATACCAACTTAACCTGCATTGCAACTCACATTACTTTTGTTGCGGAAACTCCACATTGTTAAAATTTCTCCACATAGTTAAAAGGACAAAATAATATGTATCTAACACACTTCTACATATTTTAATGAACAGTTCCTGTTTATTCACTGAATTTATTCTCAAGGGAAAACATAAGACATATATAAACAAATTGAGCAATAAAATCGTGATATCATATGTAATGTAATGTCAAGTGGTTGTATGCTAACCACTTTAGAAAGTAAACAATATGAAAAGGGACATAAAACTTTAAATAATTTAAGGAAGATTTTGTGGTCAGTGCAGAACTGAACATGAAAGCCGCGTATAAGCAACTGAATAAGGTGGCTAATGTGCTCAGTTTTTTGTCTTGACAGCTCACACACACACTCACTCACCATCTGCACACACTCCATGAGAGGCAGCCTAATGGCCTGATTTCCTCTCAGAGACACCACACACGCAGGAGTGTCCGGAGAAGCCTCCAACAGCGCCAAAACTGCCTCCACCCCCATTCTACTGGCCTAGAGAGAGAGAAAGAGATCACAGGAACAGAGAGAAAGAAAGAGAGAGAGAGAGAAACCATTTGTAACACCATTTGAAAACAGCAGGAGCACGTTACAAGTACTTTTCTTTCTCTATTCCATTATTCTATTTCTTTATTTTTGTTCTTTGTTTCTTTGTCTTCTTTCTTTCCATCCTTCCTGTCTTCGTGCAGAAACATTTAATGGCACTTACTGTCCTTCAGAAAATGTAATAAGATAAGATAAACCTTTATTAGTCCCACAAGTGGGAAATTTGCATTGCTACGGCAGAAAGTGGGCAGTACAAAGGTAAGATCAGCCGAAAGTGGCAAAATAATAGATTAAAGCTATACAACACAAGGGGATAAAATAAAAAAGTAGACTTTACAACTAATACAAAAAACATAAACAGACATTTGTATGTGTGTGCTAATGTATGTGTCTATTTAAAATGCTATAAGTATGTTTATATTTACATAGTAGAAATATATATGGATATGGATTTGGCTTGATTTAACATCTGAAGTTACGTTTTAATAATGTTTTCACCACACACACACACACACACACACACACACACACACACACACACATATATATAAGCCTGAGATAAGTTCAGGTCATACCAGGATTCTATCGAAGGCAGAGGGCGTCCCCCCTCTCTGCACGTGCCCCAGGATGGTGACGCGGGTGTCAAAGCCCAAACACTTCACCACCAGCTACAACATAAAGCAGAATCAGCTTCAGTTCAGCTAACACACCCCTGACAGCTAAAACCAGCTACCTTCACATACACACACACACACATTCACAGAGCTCTACATCACACACAAATGTAGAAGAAATGGAGGAACAGTTGAAGGAAGGTGAGAGAGGATGACGGTACAACAAAGATTTAAGACCGCTGTTTAGCTTTAAATCTATGCGCTAATGAAAAGCAAGCCATTTTTGTACTGAAACACGATGGACCCAATGAAAACAAAAGAGATGAAAAAAGTTACGTGTGGAGTGGAAACACCAGGCGTCCCAACAGAGATTCTCATTCTAGAGCAAGGGCCTCCAGCTTCCAGCTCTGAGTTTGACCGATCACCTGCCTTAAATAAATTATTACTCCAAAGTTTGCTGTTTTTTCTGAAATCAAGAATATTTATAGGATGTTGGCACTCCCTTTGTTGTGGTAACAGCCTCTACTCTTCTGGCAAGGCTTTAGAGTAGATGGTGAAACATTGCTGTGAGGGTCTGATTGCATTCAGCTGTAACAGCATTAGTGAGGTCAGGAACTGATGTTTGACGACAAGTTCACAAACGCAACTCCAAATTATTCCAAAGGTATTCTAATGTGTTCCATCATTCCAGGTTCAATGCAGCTGAAATGATGTTCAGCTTTATACCCTTCTAGCCAGTGTCTGAATACTTTTGGACATGTAGTGTAGACTGGAACAAAAAGCAATGGGAATTTCTTTGGTAGAGCAGTGATCACCAACTCTCAACCTGAACATCTGTCCTCCTGCAGAATTCAGCATAAACCCACATTTAAGGGCTGAATTATACATCTGCAAATCTCTGAACTTGTTCCAGCTTTGTACATAGACGTATACTTGTGTCTGCAATCATATTTGCACATAAAGTCTGTTTTGTGGCAGTTTTTCCATCCCAAAATGTACAGAAAACTAAGAAAATAAACTAGAAATAAACCTTTTATAACCAGTTATGCAAAACTGTGTTGCATTTTAGTAGTAAGAGAATAGATGGAAGGAGTAAAAGTTTGGGATGTCATAAAAACGCCACTTGCACAAATAGTCAATGGCTGCTCGAGACAAAACACTGCAAAACACTAGATGAATGCAGAATCACTAGATGAATAGAGGCAAGCTATAATTACACACAAGTGCCTTTTCAGTGTCTCTGTACATAAAACATCGGTGTCCATCTTTGCAGAGCTATAAATCAGCCTTAACACTTCAGGTCCAGGTAATCAAGACTCAAATGTGTTGTTATATTACTTCTACACAGTTATTATGCTTACAAACACACTAATGTCTCGAAATAAGATATGACTAGTCTATCAAGCTGATCTTATGTTATACATGTATATATGTTGTTATTCATGTTACACGTGTATCTACATGGCGGAATCCCGTGCTTTTAATAGTATGTGATAATAGCTTTATTACACCAAAACAAACACGACTGACAAAAAGGCAAAAGGGTCTCATTTAAACATATAAACACATACAGCACTGTGCAAAAGTCTTGGGCCACCCCTCATTGCTTTAGATTGTGCTTTGAATTACCTTGTTGATGTAAAAATACTATTTTGAGCCTTTCAAACTGTCTTGGCATTTTGAGTAGATTTATTTAATAAATGAGTTACTGCAGTAGGCTGCAAAGTACCTAAAGATGCATAGAGCCTAGATAAAGGAGTTCCAACCACTCAGCATTCAGCACCACCAGTATACTGATCACCGCCCGATTATCTGGAGTCATCTGTACCTGTTTCTTCATTGGAACAGGCCTTACGTTAGATGTGCTTTATCGTGCTTTAATGATTCATACTTAGGTGGTCACTGTGTGACTTAACAAACAAAAACATTCCTCTGAAACCAAACAGGTTCAGGAACTAAACTATAAATTAGTCTTTGAAAGTCCTTCAGGAAGCCTGGAGAACTGTTCTGCAAAACTACAATATAAAAGTGGAAACAAAATATGAAGAAATCAGGCATGGCTCAAAAATTTGCACAGTCCTATAAGTCACAGGACCCCAGTTCTATGCATATTTTTGTGTTGTCCTTGGTCAACTCACATCTGCCTCAGCTCTGTTGAGTCAAGACAGGTGCGACGGCCTGGGGTTAGAGCATGCTGTGACTGCAGTTAAGATGTGGTCCAGGTGGACAGGAAAACAGGTAGATGGAAGATGGGATAACAGTGGGGATGAGATTATTGTGATCTGCACCAGCTATGCAGTACTCACGTCCTTTATAGAGTCCGTAGTTATGGGCCTGTTGTGCGAGTCTATGGCACCCTCTGCTACTATGATGATATTAAGCCTTTTCTTATCTGCTCGGTTCTATGGGGGAGGGTTAGAAAGCACAGACACACATCAAACATGCAGAGCGGTGCATGTTACAGTACTCACGTCTTTCACGGCATCAGATGTGATGTGTTTGCCATGCCTGTCAATGGCTCCCTCTGCCACTATGATTATGTTGAGACGAGAACCACGCAAACGACTCTGCACAACAGCATATACACAACAGTACAGGAGGAATGAAAGAACATGTGTGTGTGTGTGTGTGTGTGTGTGTGTGTGTGTGTGAGAGAGAGAGAGTATTTACATTAACTGGACTGAACAACATATACAAATAATATATATATACATCATTTTTTTCTGGTTATTAGTGTGCTTGCTCAAGCACACTATTGTTCTTCTTAAGTTTTATTAGTGTGCTTGCTCAAGCACACAGCAGCCAAAGGCGAAAATATTTGGCAAAAGTATTGGCACCCTGAACTTTAAGATAGTCCTGCCCGGACACACTTCGTCCGAAACCCACCAAACTTCATGTGATACCTCAGGCCAACTTCCCCGACACACAAATGCAGTCGGTGATGACCTGCACTCGTCTTTTCTTCGTCTTTCGCTCATCCTTTGTTTCCCCATACACTTTCATTCATTTTTAACCCCATTGAAATGAATGCAATTTCAGAAGAAGAAACTTTCAGGCTCCATACAGTGACCAAACCT
>JBBPCX010102817.1:0-22621 GCA_037974365.1 Hydrocynus forskahlii
CATTTCATGTCAAAGTGAATGTTAAAGTCACCAAGTACAATTATGGAAGGGCAGAGGGAGGATGTTATAGTTAGGAGCCGCTTTGGGAGGGTGATAAACTAACAGCAGCAGCAACTAACAAACAACCTTTAAAGCAATATATTCAAATGAGTATACATCAAATAGTGAGAGTTCTTAGATTGTTAAATCAGATCTGTAAATCACAGCCAAGCCACCTAACTACTTGACTTGAATTAAGTACCTGAAAATGTTCATGCACAGGGTGCTGTTGTTTTTTTGCATGGCAAGAAAACAAGAGACCTTCAGAATGTAGAACTTTTTACTGTACCAAGGAGGATTGTTGCTTTTTATCAGGTATTTATGAAATTTAGTGGCTTTATGTATATATATCATCATATTCATCTTTATATTAACATTACATTACATTCAATAAGCCATCCATGTTATATATATATTTATATTATATATAGTTATATATAACATAGGTGGCTTATTGAATGTAATGTAATATATATGTATAAAATCAGCGGGTGGCTTAATGAATATTAAGATACTTATCAGCCTATTAACATATCTGACATACCTAACACACCTGAAAACTTAAAATTTTCCAAATTTCCACTCACTTCTTACTTTTTGAATGCTGCACTGTTTATGTTGGCCTATTTTCCACTCTAGTCAACATTTTAAGGACAAACACTCTTGAAAAAGTGCAATTTAAACATGCCCACGCACTTTAAATTAATTAATAAAAAACTAATAGTGTTTTACTTTGCCTTTGCAGGTTTGAGGACCATTTAGCTGCTGCTTGGTTTTGTTCAGCATCCATCTTGTTATCCTCTAATGAGTCCCTACATAAACTGCATAATATGCATAACAAATAGCCATTTGGGATTCTGTCTACTTGTGCCTTTTAAATGAATAGTGCATAATTTCATAATTTACATAGAACATAAGACTTGACAAGTATGCGTTAGTGTTGCCTGTATTGATACACTGTTATTGGTGTTAGACCTTGATACGACTTTTCAGTTGTAGCAGTACCAGTAGATACAAAAACACAGATAACTGCTGTGTGTTTCCTTAGCAGCAGCCTTTCTGGAAAAAAGAATATATTGGCAAAAAATCTATTTTATAAAGTTTTCTGCTAACCCCCGATGTGACGGCTCAGCCAAGGCACGTTTGTCCAAATGCTGCTTCTTTAGTTCAGAACTGGAGCTACGAAAAGGTCAATAGTCACTTGGGGGATACTTAATTAAAACTTCTCTCAAACTGCTCAAACCACATCCAGCTCTGCATTAAGGTGGTGCAAACTTGTAGATGTGTTTTAGGAGACGTACTGTGAGCTATAGAAACGACGTCAGTATGAAGCTGAAAGCTGCATGCAGCCATTTTATCATTTTTACCATTTGTGGATGCCAGCTTTGTAATCTGAAATTTGTCTGTTTATATTTAGTTTTACTTTGTCCTAAACCACATCTACAAGTCCATGCCACTTTAACAAAGACCCATGAGTGGGTTGAGAACAGTTTACGGATGTAATTACAGAAATTTTTTGACTATTGACTTCTAGTGTTAGCACTGATAGCCTTATAGTTCCGGTTCTAAACCAAAAGGAGCAAAATTTGGACACAAAATATTTGGCTGATTGATTTTAAAATGTGATTTTTCACCAGAACTTTCCATTAATGTTTACAGTGATATTCCATTTGCAGCTGTGTGAGGTTTGTAACGAACTCAGGAGGCGTGGGTTAAATTTTTTGCATACTTTATTAATGCTAACCTAATTGTTGTCTGATAATGTGATACTATAAATATTATGAGTAATTCTTAGAACATATAACTGATACTGGTTTTACATCAACACTGCCCAGAGTTTGCCCTAAAACAAGAGAGTTGATTCTGACAGTATTGTGTCAGTGTAAATATTATTGGTATGTAAAATGTTCAAGGATCACCTTTGGCAAATCAAGGAAAACAAACAGTGATTAATTGCAGCGAATAGATTTGCAGATTGAGACAGCAAACACTCAGGTAAGGCTACGCCTAAAGCCTTAAACAGCACATTTGTTTTTTGTCTTCCACTGGAATCTAGCAAACACATCAAACCCTGTGGGTTGTTTCTGTTTGTCCAGTTCTATGTTTTCTCAGACCTGTAGTCTGAACCAAATTTGGATTTCTATGGGTGATCAATTGTGTAATCACTTGTTTATATTTGCAGTCAGAATTGACCAAAAATTAATGTAATTTCACCTGTTAACCTCGTGTTCAGTTTAATGTTATATGTTTTACCATATGATTTGTTTTTGAACACACCAATGTTTTTTTGGGGGTTTTTTGTATTGAAATTCAAGCGGCTCAATGACTCATTGTTCATTCTGCAGAAAGTTATGAAAGTTATTCCTAACTATGTTGCATAAGTTCCCATAAGTGTGTGGCACTGGAGCTACAGAATTATTTCCCACTTCTGGGTAACTTTACCATTTTTAAACCTCTCGCAGTTCAGCACTGTCCTTTGTACCATTTCATGCTATTCATTGGACTTGCACTGTTTTCATTTCAATTTAAAAAGCTTGGAACACTGGAGTGTTATAAAACTTTTGGCCAGTAGTGTAGATGCATGTCAGATTACAGTAAGTCTGGTGTAAAGAATGGCCAGAAAGTCTGTCAGATGTTACTGAAATTAGTCAGTGTACGTTTCCTCTATTTCTAACACAGCACCACTACCGATGCAGAATTTGCCTAATCTGTGATCTGCCACCAGTGCATCAGAACAACTTTATGAAGGACAGATTGTCTCATTAAGCATGCATGCCACTGCATAATGTGGTTATTCTGAAAAACAGCCATGGCAGGGGTGCTTAATTGTTCATTGTGAAACTAAGTATTTACGATTATAGAACAAGAATGAATGGCGGGATCTGTGTATCTTTTAAACAAGGTTTGGAGTCATTACACAGTGGGTACTGTCACAGCCCTCCACAGCCCCTTAAAAAAAGACTAAGATGTATGTCAGATTACAGTAAGTCTGGTGTAAGGGAAAGGTCAGAAAGTCAGTTGACATGCTGATGTTACTGAAATTAGTCAGGGTGCGTTTCCTCTATTTGCAATGCAGCACTCTTACCTATGCAGAATTTGTCGTAGTTTTCTCTGATCTCCTACGGATACAACACGACAGCTTCGGAAAGGACTGATAGTTTCATTAAGAGTGCGCACAATTGTATAACATTGTTATTTGAAAAACAACCAAACAAATGGCAGTGGTGCTTAATTGTAAAACCAAGTATTTATGATTACAGTACAAGAATGAATGCCAGGATCTGTGTTGCTTTTAAACAAGGGTTAGAGTCATTACACAGTGGGTAACATCTCAGCCTTGCATGTTAGAGACAGTGGTTTAAATCCCTGTTTGAACAGCAAAACTAGTATTTTTGGCTACATTCTGTTTGGTTTCCTCTGATATGTAATAATACAATATGATAAGAAAAGCAGCTTTGCTTGCTTGAGACCCTGTCCCCCAAAATGCATAACACTTTTTGTTTAATCACCTTTGTAGGACCATGTGAGGATATTGTATAGGTAATGAATGTCACTAAAAGCCAATCCAATTTTTTAAAAGGCTCATCTGTGATCACACTTTGGTGTGATGAAATTGTAGTAACACAAGTATTAATTGTCCTTTCCACAAACCAAAACAAAACAATCAAAGGGGCTTTCACTTCCCTGTGCTACACCCATGAATCACATGTTTTCACTGTTAATTTCTGTTCGTGTTGCATTTTTTTTTCCAAAGTGCAGTCTGGCCTGCTGGTTCACACTTCTCAAAAAATGGTCACACTGCTAGTATTGGCATTATTCCTATGGATATGCTCTCAATTTACTCACAAGTCAGGTTTAAGCATTTGATCTTTAAAAATGTGCACCTGGTTCATCTATAGGAAGTCAGACTTTTACTTTACCTTCTTTTTCAGTAGATATCCAGGCAAGATTGTGGTCATTGTAACGATAAATAAATGAAGTTCAATGAGTGTCTATATAAAGCTCATAGAAAGGTTGGTCAGAGACAACCTAAAGCTTAGATGGCCCTTCAATGTACACGGGAAAAAGATGACCAGGTTTGTTGTATGCTATTATACTAATTACTTCAAAAAATACATGTAAAATTAGCCAAATTATGTATTGTAATACTTTGCTGATTTTGCTGACATTGCTGACGAAAGCATAGCAGGGGTGTTCCTGCTATGCAGTGGCTAGTTCCTACCAAAAGTGGTCCAAGGAAGGACAACCAGTGAACCAGTGAAAGGGTCATGGGTACCCTAAACTCACTGAGGCACATTGTGAGTGAAGGCTAGCCCATCTGGTCCAATCCCACAGAAAAGCTACCATACAACATTTACTGACTGTTATAGAAAGGACACACAGGGTATGTCGGAGCGTCCACCACTGAAAGTGCCTACAATGGGCACATGAGCATCTGAACTGGACCATGGAGCAATGGAAGAAGGAGGCCTGGTCTGATGAATCAGCTGGGTCACTTGCATGGCAGCTGGATGCACTATGGGGAGAAGGTAAGCCATCAAAGGTAGTATGATGCTCGGGACAATGTTGTGCTGGGAAACCCTGGGTAATGGCATTTATGTTACTCTGACACATCTCAACAAGTCTGTTTTAGTGGCACAGCGGGGTTCTAGAAAATCAACATAATGTGTGATTTGACCATGCATAACCAAATGTTTGCACCTTTTAGAAAACAGACTCTATTTTCGACATGCTTCATCCATCCATCCCTCCACTATCTGAGCCGCTTGTCCTTAACCGGGGTCACAGGGAGGTGCTGGAGCCAATCCCGACAGTCATAGAGTGAAAGGTGGAGAAAAAACAGTTTAACATTATTATCTTACCATAACTGTCCTGTGAGCATACAGAGTTGGTTTAAATGAGGCAAGACATGTCAAGATGAAACCAAGCATACAATCTCCATGGCATGTTTGGATTTGCCAAGCAGAACCTTTTATAGTTTCATATTTCTTCTGCAGGTGCCCCAGTACAAAATGCCAAATAAAATGGAAAAATGTGACAGCAAGTAAAAGGTATTCAAGGGAAATTCTAAGCATAAGGTAACATTTTGGCTGTTGGTTATATGGTGAGATGAACAACAAAAAAGACTACATTTAGAATATCAAATATCTGGTATTACTCATATTGTGCTTAATCTTTTAACTTGCAAACCAATTTAAAAACACTGGCTACTGCATAATCTGTTTAAAAATAGCAGCAACAATTCAATTCAGTAATAAAAAACACCTTACAACAGATAACCATTTATAACGCAACTAGATAAAAAGTTGCACATTTTTCAAGATACCATCAGTTTCAGTTGAATGTGCAACATCCATTGTCAGAGTATTCAACAGGAGTTAATCATGTGTTTTTTTACTCCTGTAGTCTATTACCTGTACTTTTCTATGGATATTATATAAACTGTGTATACACCAATTAAGCCTAACATGAAAACCACCTGGCTAGTGTTGTGCAGGTCCAATTTGTGCCACCAAAACAGCTCTGACCTGTCATGGCATGGACTCAATAGGACCTCTGAAGGTGTGTTGTGGTATCTGTCTGATGCTAGATGTTGTGAGATGGGGTCTCCATGGATCAGGCTGGTTTGTCCAGCACATCCCATCGATCTAGAGACCAAGTGAAGCCATGTTCCTGAAATCATTCCTGAACAGTTTTTGCAGCATGGCAGGGTGCAAGTGATCACTGTCATTAAGGAATACCATTGCAATGAAGGGTGTACTTGGACTGCAGCAGTGTTTAGGTAGGTGGCACGTGTCAAAGTAACAACCACATTAATGCCAGGACTCAAGGTTTCCCAGCAGAACATTACCCAGGGCATCACACTGACTCTGCCAGCTTGCTTTCTTCCCATATTGCAACCTGGTGCCAACTCTTCCAAAGCTAAGCGATACACGTGCACCCAGCTGTTAACATGATGTCGAAAACGTGATTCTTTATACCAGGTATGATGTGATGAGGCAGAGCACCCTCACAGACTCGCAGGACTGAGCATGGAGCTCCTCCCTTTACGAGAGCCAGGTGAGCTGTGTTGAGCCAGGACTCTTTAAAACAAGGGCTCTCTGACAGAGTAGGGAGATTGGGAGGAGGGAGAAAGACAGGAGAGAGTGATCCAGAACAGGAGAGGTGGAGGGGAGAGCAGTGGTGGAGCTAGAAATTTTTACATGGGGTGGCCAGGGGGTGGCCACTGCTATTTCAGGGGGTCCACACACACACACACACACACGCACTGTACTCAAAGTTGAAATAATAAATTCAGGAATTCAAATGTTTTATTTGGAAAAAAACAATGCTGAGTTCATTAACAAAAACTTTAGCATAAAGAAAAAAACAACCAAACCAAAACTGGGCTGTCACGTGATGAACGAACGACTCAAACACGAAAACTTGTCAGATAAGAGGCGAGGTGAGCGAATAATAGACTAAAGGCCCTGAAAACAATGAATTAATATTTTCTGTTTCTTATAGCATTATAGTTTTGTCTTGTCTGTAGTGTGATCAACGTTTGTGTAAGCAGTAGATGTGTTAGGGAGGTAACAGGTAACATTTTAATTATATTTTAAAATGAACAAAAAAAGATGAACAAAAATGAACAAAAAAAAGATTCGTTCATTTTGCTGAACGAGACTCAAAGGTCCGAGTCGGTAAAATGATCCAAACTTCCCATCACTAATAGCTGGAGCAGCATTGCCGGCAAAATTCAAAAACTTCTTTAGACAAATGAGATGTCAATCAACATCAGGAACTGCCGGCAGCAAATAAAATTTTGGGGTGGCATCCGGGGTGGCCAATCGGATGTCAGGGGTGTCCAGTGCCACCCCTCTGGCTCCGCCACTGGGGGAGAGCCCGGGTTAAGGTTTGAGCCCAAAGTAGTGGTGGTTTTGTTTGTGTTTCCGCAAACTGATAGAAACTTTTTTTTAAACATAAAACTCCACTGTTCACTCGCTCCGGTGTCTCTGTGTGTTTTTTGGGTGTACGTTTAGGCCCCCCAGCCTGTGGGTGGTGGCCACACAGGTCACCCTCTTTCTTTGCCATTAGAATACGGTCCTTGTCAAAGCCACTCAGGAACTTAGGCTAGCCTTATTTTTCCTTCTTCCAACTCATCAACTTCTATTCAAATGCACAGGTGCTATTTTAATTTTAAAGCTATCTGGTCCTATTCACCCCCCGTGTCAGTGGTACGAACGCTGATCAGTGTATATAATGTATAGTGTACTATACCATCAGACGTATGAGGTATGTACCTGAAATGACTTGTACTACACAATACACTGACTGACTCTTAAAATGCGACCTAAACATTTTTGCAAGGAAATTCCTTCATGACTGAAATGGTCTTAGTTTCCTTGTATTGTTATATTGTTATTGAAGTTACTAGCGCTTGCAACTTGTGGGTTCTGCCTTAGTCCTGCCCCAGATACCACGTGCCCTAGCACGTCCACACAAATAAAAACACCACATGGAGTCTGAGGACATTTCGCTCTTCCACACTCTCACTTCTCCAGCATGCTCACGCTGCTCTCTCTTTGCGTGACCGGTGCTTTGCTGCTGCCCCTCTGCTGGGGTAAGTACCACATCCCCCCTTGTTTCACATTTTTAACGTTTTTTTTGCACACTTCTCCAAATTGTACATTTCTTGCTGATGAAAGCAAAGATGTTGACAGAGATGATTCCTTAGACAGGCTTTCAAAGACTAGCAATTACTTCTTTCTTCATAAGTTTAATTAAATGATCCTGATATTTAGAGTGCAAGTAGATGAATGAGGGTAAAAACCTTTTCATTTTACAGCCCGGTGTGTGTGAGCTTGAAAAGTTCAAGAGAGTTTCATGTTCAGCCTTTGTCTGCTGGTGCAAACAGTGTGTGAATTATTAAGAAAATAAAAATGAGAAAGCAGAGGACAACCCAATACTCCCAAAAAATTCTCAGTGTTGAAATCTTCCATTTCACCACTCATACGACAGATCTACATTTCCCAGACAACTGACCAAACAACTTGGAATGTACTTTATGAATAAAGTCACCTTGGCTGCCTCTCCAAAATGTCTTTAACTCTTATCATATAACAGAACACTCAGTACCAAGAACCTTATATCACTAAATCAGACACTTTTAAAGCAGAATAAGAAAACCGCTACTTATCTTTGAATGGAAGGTTAATGGAACAATAAATTTTTTACAAGCTGGTTTGATTGACTTTATTGCTCCATTCTTTATGCAATTTTAACACAAAAATGACAAGTGGTTTCCAATCATGTTACAAAATAAAATTGGATTTTATCCTGATAGCCACAATAAACAAGCTTGTAAACTGGTAAACATTGCATGCTGTCCTACTGAGCTCCGTTATAGCATGTCTATGATCATTCTTGAATAAAATGTAACCATGTAGTCATCATCTTTTTTTCATTACAGCTGCGCTTTTCAGATATACAACCTCATGACATGTCTTTTCAGGAAGTCTGTGCTTGTTGAGGGGATTTTCTTAATTACTGAAAGTACCTCCAATCTTGTCTGTACATTTTCCACAGTCTGGAAACGTTGCCTGTTTTCCGGGAAATGTTTTGCCCTGCAGGCGCTCCACTGCTGCATTTAATGCCTTTAGAAATGACCTCCTTGACTTGAGTGGATTCTGATGCGAGAGATAAATATTAAAATGCTGCTATTTAAAAAAAAAAAAAAAAAGACCTTACCAAAATGTTCAGAAGGTGTAAGTAGGTGCTATAGAACAGTATAAAAGCAGATAAGTGGGGTTGTGCAACCACTCTCACAGTGCTCTGCTATGGTTTCAGCTTTACAGAGCTGGCTTTAAAATTCTAAACAACAAAAACTGTGCAACTGTGAGTTTTGTTCATGCTGTGGCGTGCCTGATGGGTTAAGATGTATCACCATCAGCATTAGTGTCACACATAAGGATACGCATTTGGCACGCATTTGGAGGGACTTTTCCATTCGGTTAATATGTATGGTTATTTGAAACACAAAACAGACACTGTCATACATCATCTTTCCGAAAAGCTCTTCTTTATTCTCAAAAGTATAAAGTTGTGTGGTGTCCATTTTCGTCAAGTATGTGTAAATAGTGCTGCAGTCCTGAGTTTTGCTCTTTTACATTTCAAAAACTCAGTATTTTATTACACTGCAAACCACCTAGACCAATAAAACAGTAACCTTATCCATTATTCAGAGAACTGCGTTCATTAAGACCAGTGCTTGCTTTTAATGACTGAAAAGAGATGAAAACTTTACATTTACTTTACAAATAAATGAGTGAAAAACCTTTTACTGTTTAAAGAACCTCAATCATGTAAAGGTCCTTGGAAGAACCCTTTAAGTAGAAAAGACATTTAATTCTGTAAAAATCTTTATCCATGTAAAGAGCACTTCACACTCTTGCATCTCATTTCTGAATATTGTTTTTAAAGATCATCCTTTAAAAGGTTCTTTAGAGAAAACATGGAAACATCAAAAACCCTTTTTGAGCCCCTATTTAACACCAACCATTTTGAGGGCTCTCTCAATACGTTTGGTGTTCATTTGGTTGCATTGAGACATTACATATCTGTTTTTTTTTTTAATAGCAAGCAGACATTTTCAGGTCTAAAGAGCCACTCACATAAAGATGCACTAATGCTACCAAACCTGTCGTAATCACATACCGAAAGTGTCCAAACACATGGAAAAAACCCTGATAAACGTTTCACACTGCAGTTTGAACGTGACATTTGACTGATACCAAATATGGTGCTGTTATTTACAGTTTCTTATGATCAATGAGAGAACAAGGAATACAGCAAACACACACACGTGCGAGTCATTCTGCACTGAATGTATCATGCCTAGGGGAATCACAATCGGAAAATTACAGAAAGAAAATAAAAGAGGAGGCAGCGTTCAGTGAGGACGTGTGCCTCTGAGTCAAAATGAAAAGAAAAATAGCCAGCGCTGCCAGCAAATCACTCTTACTACATATGAGCTGTATCGACACATACTGTGCAATGTGCCAAAAGCCTGTCTATACCTGTTCTGTACCAGAAAAGCAGTGAGGTGCCAGGTTCTGTTACATGAAGCTGAACTGATGCTGCTTTTACAACAATAGGTGCTCTCAATCATACAGTTTCAGTCTGACGTGGATAAAAAAGCATAACAGGCTGATTTCATCTCCAAGTTTGCCTTCTTATATTTACATGCCCTGGGCCATTTTTTTTCATACATTCCAATTGAGTGAAAAACAGCCCTAGAAACCCTTACAAAACAGCCATTTTCCCATGAGTTATCAGTCAAAGCATGTTCACTAAAAAAGTTAGTGCTGTTTATGATCCTTAAATTTAGAGCAGTATTCCCTAAGCCTGGTTCTGAAGGCCCCCTGTCCTCGACGTATTACTGGTTTCCCTGATCCCAACAGGCTTGATCCAACTAATCAGCTCATTAACAGCCCCTTATTAAATTGGGGGGTGTGATAAAGCAGTGAAAGCACCAAAATCTGCGAGGTAGGAAGTCGATAGGGTTGGCTTAATGCTAGATTTAAACTAGATTAGATGCAACCATACGTCATTGTGCAGAGTCCAGGTACAAAGACAATGAAATACAGTCAAAATCTAATCAGGAGAGCAATAAATAATTCCCAGATGAGTGCAGCATAAGACATGCTATGTTTTACTGTATGAACAGCACTGTGGACAATGGGGTGGACTACAAACACACACAGACACACACACACACACACATATGTATATATATTTATATTAGAGAGAGAGAGAGAGAGAGAAAGAGAAAGAGAGAGAAAGAGAGAGAGAGAGAAAGAGAATGGGGGGTATTTATGTATAGTACAGTACAGACAAAATGTGCAGTTGACTGTATGTACAATATAACAAATAGTGGTCAGTACAGTGTGAAAGGTTCAGGAAAGAGCAGTTTACATAAAAATGTACTGAAGTAATGAGTGCAATAGCGCTTGGAGCTGTGGTTTGGAGTTCAGCAGGGTCACAGCCCCAGGTGACCTGAGCCTGCTGGTGCAGTGGCAAGCAGTGCTGAATGGGAGGAGTGCCAAAGCTCCTTGCTTAGAATGGGTTGCATCCTTGATAATGCATTTTGCCCTGCCCAGACAGAGCTTAAGGTAAACAAATACTTTTATTTATTTTGAGAACATAATCAGTGACAGAGACCTACTTCATCAGGCGAATAGTTTTTTTTTTATCTGTGGCTGGATTAATGAATTTAGATTCAATAGTAATTCTGTAAAAATGTGCTGGATTCAGTAACATATATTGGTATGGGTATTTATTGGAAAAGTGCTTGCTAAGTATCCAGTAAAGTAATCAACTGAGTCCATTTCCTTCTATCTCATCCGGTATGGGAAATTTTATGGCTGTCCGCATATTTGACTTGGCAAAGCTTTACAACAGATGCCCTTCCTGACTTAGTCATCCTCCTCGCTTGGGACTTGCACTAAATACACTGGCTTGTGCACCTCCCGTGGCTGGGTTAAATGAATCAGTATTAAATTAAATATCTATTAAATCTTTTTTTGCCTTACCCCAAATCTCTCACTGTAGCCGTTACCTCAACCTCAATTCAAAAACCTTCCCCTGACCCTGGTGTGTGTCCATTCTGGAGGGCTGGCATCAAGATTCAAGCACACTTTGGTGATTTTCCCTTTTCCAACACTACATATTTAACTCATCAACATTGTCTGGTTTAGTGAATGTGTTTGAGGAGCCAAGGTTTCATGGCCATACGTATCACCAGTTTTGACCCTCTTAATTTCCACTGTACTCAGAAAAAGAGACTCCCTTTGAAAGTGTATCGTGATCGCTATGGAATTCTTTGCTTTCGTTTTACTTTAAACACATTTTTAATGTGGTCCAGTGTGGTTAGCTGTTTTTTTTAAGAGAGGCATTTTAATCATGAATAGCTTGTGGTAAGGATGTGCAGTGATGAAAAATAACTATTCCGCTCGCCATTTAGTCCTTCTGAGTGTTTGTGTTGTGCTTTTTATTTGCTGCCAGGTACCACACCTGAACCTGAATATGAGGAAGTGACTCCGACTCCAGATTACAACTTCGACTATGAAGGTATGTAAATAATTTGTGATAAATGCAGCTTAATGTAAAACTAATTTTAAGCCAATGTTTTCTTTTTTCCTGTAATTGCAAATGTTTCATCATTTCAGATTTACCAACTATAAATTATGAAATGTATGAAGTTCTCGGTAAAAAGAGGGAACTAGAAGAAAAAGTCTATAACGAGGTACTGAACACACAGCGATTCTATATCTGTGGCATTTACAGTCTACAGTCTACTCTCTTGCACTCTTTAGTAGTTCTCCTACTTTAAAATAACTAGTGACACGAGATTATACAACAAATATAAAACCTCTACGCTCTGCCAGAACTTAATGAACAAATTTTGATCACAAAGCATGAGTCAACTGAATGAGTCTTGAATGAATATTTAACAAACTTTTCTTAACCACCAGGCCTCTACAGCAGCGAATGGATATTACGCTATACTTTTGGGAGTGATGGTGCAGCAGTTGTGCCAACAAATGTGAATGGGATTGCACACACAAACTGAACATAGGTGTGTTAAAACAATGCAGAATTGTAATGCAGTGTGCAAGAGCATGTATGACATGAAATGTACAGAATGTATTCACCAATCAGCCACAATATTAAAACCACTGATAGGCGAAGTGAATGACATTGCTTATCTCATTACAGAGGCACCAGTCAAGAGGTGGGATTTATTAGGGAGCAAGTGAACAGTCAGCTCTTGAAGTTGATATGTTGGAAGCCTTTTATTTCTTTTTTTTTTTTTTTTCCCCCGGCCTGTCAGTAAAACAGATAACACATGACAGTATGTATGTGCAGCTGTGCTATCATCATTCACAGACTTTTTTTTTTTTTTTTTTTTTGGAAGCCAAGCATAAGGATCTTGGCGATCTAAGGGTTATAGCTAGACGAATGTGTGATGCTCTGGGCAATATTTTTCTGGGAAACCTTGGGTACTGGCATCCATGTGGATGCTACTTTGACACGCACCACCGACATAAACAAGATACACATGACAACACTATTCCCTAATGACAGCAGGTTCTTTCAGCAGGACAGTGCTCCCTGCCCCACTACAAAAAATGTTCAGGAATGGATTCAGGAGCCTGACAAAGAGTTGAAAGGGCTGACTTGGCCTCCACGTTTCTCAGATCTTTGTCTAGTTGTGCTGGACAAACTGGTGTGCATGATGGAACCCAGGACCTGCTGCCAAGGACTTAGTGCTAGATACCACAGCACACCTTCAGAGGTCTTGTCGAGGCCATGCCTTGACAGGTCAGAGCTGTTTTAGTGGCACAGGTGGGATCTACCCAGTAGTGGGTAGGTGGTTTTAATGTTTTGGCTGATTGGTGTAAAATATTATACATAGCTACTATTCATTTTGGACTATACTAAATAATCATGGCTAATGTAATTACCATGCCCCTGGACACTAGTACTGTTGTGAACAATTTGTCATTCATTCATATATTTTTATTAAAACTGAATACTTGTTTTCTTCCCTAATTATTTATAGGATTTGAAGCCAAAGCAAAGTACATTCCGGATGTGCAAGCAAAATTCTCTCCAGACGAAGCATCATTTCCATCAACCAGCTGTTAGGAACCTAGTTAAGAATCTTTTTGAGGTTTAAAGAACATTAATATAAAATAAACGTTTTATACCAAGTGACGGTTTCTCCCACGACTCTATACAAAAACACGAACCATTCAAGTGCTTTTATCTTTAAGAGTGTGCTGAAGGAAGATTTCTCTTTTTGTTTTTTGTTTCATATCTGATACTTCACACCTTGCCCTTAAGGCATACTTATTGTTTTTTCTTTGATCTATGATCTTGGATTAATCCACCCTCAAACTCTCATTATTGGCTTTTCAGGCTGGTGTCATTTAAAGTCAAGTTTAGTCTTGCTTTGTTATAACAAGCAGAAATCTGGTACTGGTATTGAGTTCACTCTCTCATTTACTGTATGCAATCCCATATAATCCATAAACTATAAGATATTGCACTTCAGTTAGTTGAATATGTTTAAAATTATTCAGACACCTTTGCTTATTAATCATTTAGCTGCTTTAAAGTGCACCTAGTGCTGCAGACACTCAGCTTGTATAAAGCATTGCCAGTAGAATGGAACACTCTGTACCCAATACCAAATATCAGCTAGAGGTATAAGCACCCCCAGCATTGGGCTGTGGAGCAGTGGAACTGTGTGTTTTCAAGTAATAAAGCACCAACCAATATCTTTGGGATGAGTTGGAGTGGTGTTTGTGATACAACACCAGTACCTGACCTCACTAATGCTCTTATATCTGAATGCAATCACAGCAATGTTTTGTAAAGTCTGTAAAGGAAAATATCCAATTTTTTAAAAACTTACATTTACAATATTTGCAAGGTTACATGTATTAAACAATTAGAATTCATAAACCAATTTCTGTTCCATATTTGTAAATGAGCTTTGTTAGTCCATACAAATATACAAATGCCTGCTAATTTCAAATCACATCCATACACCTAAAACACACTAAAAAAAAGACATAACTTACCCTTTTTTGTGTTAGCATTCCCTGTCAGACCACACAAACACAGCATCTCACTGATACTGACCAGAGATGTGCAGAGGACATATATATTGTATTTGTTGAAGCGTTTGTTGTATTTGTATTTGAATAAAAATGGAGGTAGGTGTAACAGTCCTGTTTTTGTTTTAATTACATGTCTAATTTTAGGATTTTAAAATCTAAATAGAAGTGTTGCTCAATAAACTGTTATACTGAAGACCACTTAAGTGTAATATTGGTTTATGGTTTTCATAAACTCAGCAATAAGCACGTATAAACAAACATCATTTTAAAGAAGATCATTTTTAAAAATCCTGCTCCTATCAAACTTAAAGCAGTAACCTAGACTCTAAAAATGTCTCTGTAACCCTTGCCCTAGGTGGAGGAGGCTGAACAGACAGAATACAAGTAAACAAATCATAATTAAAAAGAAAAACAGTTTTCTGCGGTATTGTATGCCAAGAACTAAACCTAAATTAATCCCTGACTGAGAGCTCTGTTTTATTCCATATAAATGTATCAGTACTATTATAAACTGAAAGAGACAGCTTTGTTATTAGTGTTATATTATGTAATATATTATAAAGGTAAAACTTGTTTTAAAGCATTTATGTAACGTTATATATCTTCCTTTGTATTAACTGATGTTTTAAATGTAAAATTTAAAACAACAATTAATACAAAAACCAAAGTTCACTGAGATAATACATCTACTACTGATGCTGATTGATATGGTAGAATTACTGATTAACATGGTAGAAATCCTATTAATGTGAGTAAAACATTCATGTAGTTAGACACACTACAAAATTCTCAGTCTCCCTCAGCCCTCTATATGCTCGAACTGGATGAAATCAGGTCCTTTGAGCTGGGCTGGAAATCCCCAAAGAACACGCTCTTAAAATGCACCCAGAGTGGGGAGATGTCCACTAAGGGTTCACAGAATTCA
The DNA here is from genome assembly GCA_037974365.1 of Hydrocynus forskahlii. Taxonomy (NCBI): domain Eukaryota; kingdom Metazoa; phylum Chordata; class Actinopteri; order Characiformes; family Alestidae; genus Hydrocynus; species Hydrocynus forskahlii. The sequence goes on from JBBPCX010102817.1 coordinate 15,637, forward strand.
GCTCTCTGTGCCGTTTGTAAAAACAGCTTCACAAATTTAGAGGTGTAATTTTTTCATCATTTAGCGCAATGTTCACACAATTTTCACATATTTAGAGCTAAATGTGTTAAAAAAACAGTGTTACGTTTTGGTGCATTTTCTTGCTGCGTAATTGTTCAATGTTAAATTTAAATGTTAAATCTAAATCTAAATGTTAAATCTAAATCAAATGTTAACTGTTAAATCTAAATGTTAAATGTTAAATCTAAATGTTAAATCTAAATCTAAATGTTAAATCTAAATCTAAATGCTAAATCTTAAATCTAAATGTTAAATATTAAATCTAAATCTTAAATCTTAAATCTAAATGTTAAATCTTAAATCTAAATGTTAAGTCCTAAATCTAAATGTTAAATCTAAATCTAAATGTTAAATCTAAATCTAAATGTTAAATCCTAAATTGTAATGTTAAATCTAAATCTAAATGTTTAATGTTAAATCTAAATGTTAAATCTAAATCTAAATGTTAAGTTAAATGTTAAATCTAAATGTTACATCTAAATCTAAATGTGAAATCTTATATCTAAATGTTAAATCTAAATCTAAATGTTAAACCTAAACCTAAATCTAAATGTTGAGCTCTAAATGTTTAGAAGATATGCTAAAAAGCCGCAAGCACATTCAGTGGGGGACTAATGTACACCAGGGCGAGGTGAACAGCAAATCCTCCATGTTAGTGAGGGGAAATCACAGCACACAGTCCCGCCCCCTGCTAAGTAACAGCCAATTGTAATCAAGGGGCGTGGCCAATTAGCATATCTTCTAAACATTTAGAGCTCAACATTTAGATTTAGATTTAGATTTAACCTTTAGATTTAGATTTAACATTTAGGTTTAACATTTAACAATTACGCAGCAAGAAAATGTACCAAAACGTAACACTGTTTTTTTAACACATTTAGCTCTAAATGTGTGAAAACTGTGTGAACATTGCGCTAAATGATGAACAAATAACACCTCTAAATTTGTGAAGCTGTTTTTACAAACGGCACCCCATACTCTGCTCCACTGTCCTTGAAGTACATGAGCTGTCCTTGAGCTGAACACGAGGTGTACACGAGGAACATGGCTGACTATGAAATAAACTTCTTGGTGGAATGTCAAGAGGAAGAAAGGATCAATGCTTTCTTATGCCTATAAAATACCCAGCTCAAATCCAGCGGGGGAGAGGATCCTTTATTCTTCAGTAAACAGCAAGCTGCACTTCTCTGCCTTCGTTTGATTTCTTGAAAAGTTTCAGACTTAGACTCTTGCTCCAATTCTTCACAAAACTGCCGTGTTCTCAATTCATTTCCCCAAGTATTTTGTAAAAACAAGCTCCATGTGATGAGGGCAGTCCGGAACAATGGGGAGACACACAAAATCTCTTGCTGTGCTATGCAGATGCTCAGAGGAGACACGTTGTTTTTGTTCACTGGCCTCACCTCACTCTCAAACTCTGATGGACTGATTAGTGACTTGGGCAAGCTTTTAAACCTGTGATTGAAGTGAAGTGGCCCTTATAGTCAGTAACACACCACAGCACACAGTGTGAAATTCTTTCTCAGCATTTAACCCATTCCCCGAGTGAAGCAGTGGGCATCCAGCGACGCAGCGGTGGGTAGGGATGGTACCAACAAGCAGACCGTCAGCAACTCCAAAGTCTACTCAGAGTTCTATTTGAACCCATAACCTTTCCTCTTGTAGCGCGGAGCACTAACCATTAGACCAAGCGGCAGCGAGGGTGGCCTAACGTTAATTGCATAAAGAATGATCAAAGGCAGTCTGAAAGCATCCATTCAACTGAGAGTGGAGTGTAGTTACAAGGTTTAAGAGCCTCTAGTAGACCCTGTACTGCCTCACATTTTTGTAAGTTTGATACTACAGCCCTGAAAGCCTGCACACAAGTAATGACAGTGTACTGAAAAGCTACATCCTGGCACACAGTAGTTATTGCATCCTCAAATGTTTGTAGTCTTCTCACTAAGGCCTGCACAAGCTCCCTTTGTCTGACTGTACATCTCCCAGATCCATCTCAGCACTCATGGCAGTCAGTGCTTGTTGCTGCTCCAACCGCCAGTGAGGCATGGAAAACAAAATACTAATAATGTTCTAATACAGCAATTCAGCAAGCCAGTAAAAGTATCTGAAAATGAACACATTGTCACAGTGTAAAAATAAATACAAGAATACGAACTTCACTTGTTAACTGAGACGTAATAATAAAAAAATATATACTGTTTGTTTTTTTTTTAAACACATCTGATTTGAGAATGAACTGCAGTTCTTGAAACTCCTGGTACGGCCAAGACTAGTCTACCTTTATGTGTAGGGTTTCACGGGAACTTATTTTACTCTTGGGGGGACAAACGAGCAGAACTGAAAAATAGCACGTCCGCAATAAATGCATTCACAGCGGGCCATGAGGTCTTGTATAATTTTAAATAGAGCCTCAATAGCATCTTCTATGGACCATAGCTAATACCATTAAAGTGCTTCTTGTTATACCCAGATCCTCAGGAACACTGAATGGGTGTGTTTACTAGCATCACAGCTCCTTCTGGTGGACAAATGCAGCAGTCTGGGGCATCCGAGTGCATCTCCAGGTGGAGCACTGCCAAACCACGATACTCTCTATAACCCTGAGTTTGCAGACTTCTGTATGTTTCCACAGAATCCAAAAAAGGGTCATACACTCATTTAACGTCAATTCATCATGTCAGTTTTATTTAAATGTCAATTCACTCTGTACTACAATCATTTTGGAAGCTATCTCCTTAAGAACCTCTCTGTTTCTTTATTCTGTGCAGGCAGGAGCTATAGATAATGATAAAATCTGTAGACTCACCTCCAGCAGTCCTCCTGGGCACAGCGCTGTATAATGTGCTCACACAGAATCTGCTGAATATTCAACACGGTAGCTTTTGTTCATTGTCCCTCTGGCTTAATAAATCAGGCTGCTGTTCGGTTTTTTGAGTGCCCAATTAGAGTGATCTGTTTAGCCTGCTGTGAGATGATTGGTAATGGATCCTGGTCGGGGTGAGTCATAAGACCATCTGCCACACAGACACACAAAGCAACTTCCAGAACCTGCTGAGGAACTCTGACTACAGTTTTACACACTATCTGTCCAAGACTGTCCAGCCAGCCATTACAGTACATTACATTACATTCATCTGGCAGGCGCAGTTCTGACAACTGCATTCAAAATGTAATTTCCACTGAAAAATAATAGCATTAGAATATGATGGCATGGAACTCCTAAACTTGAAACTATGGGCAGTGCCAAAGGCTAGAGATTGGCGAGGTGGGTAGAAGGGTGGGGGGTGTTTTAGTGTGAAGAAGAACCATAAAATACCTGTTTTAGGATTTTCTGAAGTACAAATGTTCAGACATCTAGTGTAACATGAGGTGATTCCATCCTGTCCATTGATTACGCAAAGTGACACGTGGGCTGAAGACAGTAATTGCACATCTGTCATGTGCAACTATATGCTAGGTGCACTAGGTGTGTAAGAGTATGTATATTCATCCTAAACTGTCAGTGTGGCTCGCCGTGTGCAGTTGTATGGAGAACATACTATGTGCAAAGACTGATAAACATAAGACAGAACCAAAGTTTTTATTATGTTTTAGTGTCCATCTGTCACACGTGAACACACCACAGCACAGCAGCCAGGAACGCAGCGCTCAGAGACCTTGCTCAAGGGTACCTCAGTGGTTCCGCAGGCAGTCCTGGGATTCAAACCCACCACCTTCCGATCACAGGGGCAACTCCCTAAACACCAGGCCACCAGCTGCCACCTGGAACCTGCCCCAAGTTCACAAGATCCACCTGGAAACTTTAGGCTGGTTGGTGACTAACTGAAGATGTTTGAGCTTTTTATTTTTATAATGAAGTTCCCAGACTAGTTAAAATGGTGCCTAGCTGTATCTGCCATCCCTCCCTGCTACTGTGCATGTTGTCTTTTTAGGAGGGTTTAGCTTAAGATTTGAAAGTTTGAAAGTGGAACAAACTGAAACACTCCTCCTTATGCACAAGTTTTATTGATTACACTACTAGAAAACACTATTAGAAGTACGTCAAAGGTAGTTATTGCCATTTTGTTTGAGTGAACAAGAGATTTGTTTTCTTTTGAATTATTCAAGTTCTGTAAACACTGCATCATTTCTCTTATTTTGAAGTAGTGTCATTTCCTTTGTGCTTTAAAGAACAATATTTATTGGAAAATTAGGAGAAATATTGTCAGCAATTCTTTAAATCTAAGGAAGTTGTTCAGTTCTGCTTTAAACTGGGGACACCATTAAAAGAATTGGTCTTGATTTTTGTTAGCAATAGACTCTTTTCAGTCTAGGCCTCTTCTTATTGCTCACTCGTTTCTTTTTCCCTACACTAAAAACTTCAGGCACACACCCTCTTAACTCCATGTTTTCCTTACTTGTGCTTTAACCTCTGACTTTTCTTTTGATAGGATTTGTTAAGGTGTGTAACTTAGCTGGTAGTAACTTGGTTGAATAGCGGATGTCGATATAAGTATAGCTTTTCAGGTATGGAGGACAGATGTGGACTACTTGATCATTAACTCTGGATAAGAGCGTCTGCTAAATGCCATAAATGTAAATAGGATAACAGTGCAATAATTCAAATCTCTCGCTCTTTTTAAAATTGGCATATAATTCGTGTTTGTCTTCATATTTGTCTTTGTTACGTTTGATACTTTGTATATATTTTCATATTTCTATCTTTTTAATTAAATGCTATATTTATTCACTGATTTCTCAAATGTCAATAAAAAATATCTTCCTCACATTCGATCGCGATCCCAATCCATTGAAGTCTCTCTGGCTGGATTAGAGTCCCACACGTTACCAGGCACCCACACCGCAGCCAATCAGATCAATCGATTGGTAACTAACCCCGCCCATGGGCGGAGCAAAAGCCCTCATCCCTCCCACAGAGCCCATTCTGCGCTCACACTTTTCCAGCGATGGAGTTGGTTATCTGGTCTGGGCCGAGACATCCTGGAAACAGGAGCTGTTCCTCTGTTCTGCCCTCCGTCTCCAGCATTGATACGGATTAAAACCAGGAGGAGACCCTTCCCCTCCTCTCCTCCAGCTGGTGTGTACGAGGGAGAGCCGGTGGAGAAAGGGTGAATGTGGACACACAGCCTGCTTTATGTCCATATGTATGAACTGCACTGGAGGCTCAGGTTCGTCACTTTCACTCCTTGAACGTTATTATTTTGGAAATTAAAGAGATGCCGAGACTGCAGCCCCCGAATAGCACCTCCAGCATCGCCCACAATGATTATGAATGGAGGTACGAATACTACGATGACGAGGAGCCCGTGTCCTTCGAGGGATTGAAGGCACACAGATGTAAGTGACCACTGTTTCTGCTCTCACTGAGAATGGAAGACGACCAGCATTCTCACAAACTTCACTCAAAACACTGTGGTGCAGTAAAGATCACATTTTGCCTGATTGACAGCTATTGTTCCCACTCATATGGCTGGGGGGGTGCTCCATTTGATGGTAGCATCAATCTGTAAAACCTGTAACCATGCATTAAACAAGCCCATATCACAGTGAAATCAGAATGGACAGACAACTGTTAATTAAAAAAAACAACATTTAATTGACAGTTATTGTATCCACTCTTATAGCATCTTTCTGTAAAACCTGTAACCATGCATGCATAGATTTAGATTTTAAACAGGCCTGCCTTACTTAGGGATTGCACAGTGAAATCAGAATGGGCAGGAAACTGTTAAAAAGAAATACACATTTGATTGACATCCATTGTTCCCACTCTTATAGCAATTACCAGAGCTGATCAGTAATCCTCTGGGGGGGGCTTCCAGGGACCTCCATATGATGGCAGCCTCTTTCTGTAAAGCCTGTAACCCTGCATGGATCAACCATGCGTTAAACAAGCCCACCTTACTTAGGGATGCACAGTGAAATCAAAATGGACAGGAAACTGATAAAATAAAAAAAAAGACACAAATCTGATTATGTGTTGCCATCAGATTGGCATCAGCAGGTATGTACTTGACAATGAATATTGAATATTACCATTGCTCTACAATTCCCATAATCAGTGCATCCTCCAGTCATAATTCCTGAGTCAGTGCATCAGGAGAATCCCTGGTTGATTTGTATACTGTACATAATATGAGCAGGGATCAATTACAAAATGAATTGTCAGGCTCCAGTTGCTTAATCGGCACTCATATTGTATGTTTCAGATTCCATTGTGATCGGCTTCTGGGTGGGCCTTGCAGTGTTTGTCATTTTTATGTTCTTCGTGCTGACTCTTTTGACCAAGACAGGAGCTCCACATCCAGAGTAAGTCACGCCACACAGTTCAGTGCTCTCAGGGGATTGTGCCAGAGCTCGTCTCGGTCTCAGGGATACGCAGTGACAGCGGGTCATTATACTAGAAGGAGGGGGTAGGGGTAGTGGTGGTGGTGGGGGGGGAGTCTAAAAAAAAATCCTATTGGCAGTTCACTGTTTCTAAGTAGCACTCCGCTTTTCATCAGCAACAGCATGAACAGAGCTTGACAAGATTTAAGTTCAAATCATTCCAGAAAGGCTGGTTAAAACTGCAGGCTTTTATCTGAATGTGTGTTAAAAGCAGCTAGAAGCTTCAGTGTTAGAAGCTCCAAATGTTTGTGTACAGCAGCTTGAGCTTGGTGATGAGAGTAGGGCCAAATCTAACAAAGACATTAAGAGAATTCACATGGCATTCTGTATTTTATATATATCGTCGCTGTTGGGCGGAAACCTCATATGTCCAAAACGGCTATTTTTCAGGAAATTCCAAAAACGATGTATATTCTGAATAAATGAATACTGTGTCATCAGAATTGGTATTTTCAACACTTTTCATTAGTTAGTAATTTCTAAATTTTACAGACCTACGTGGAGACTGACCAATAGTATCAATTTATATATATATATA
>JBBPCX010102880.1:0-21072 GCA_037974365.1 Hydrocynus forskahlii
ATGTATATATATAAAGATTCGTATGTATATATCCGCAGCCCACACATCAAGGAAGTAAACATTGTGAAGAAGGTCTCCATGGCAACTTTGGAACGTGTCCAGCCAATCAGCGGCGCCCCTGGCTCTCGGCGTGGCTTCTCCATAGTGACGCGGGACGCCATCTTGAAAACCGAGGGGCTCTCGCGTTGTGAGGAGAGGCGATTCAGTTCACCAACCCGATACACTCGAACCTGAGCCGATACATAGAACCGAGGGTGCGATTCAGGGAATATTTAACAGTTTATACACAACTAACAGTTTATACACATCCGAGCATGACAGTCAACTTTATTCATTTATTCTCTCAAATACTTTATCATTTTATTTTCTAAACTTCTACTCAGTTCACTGAGCGAGTCCGATAAACCCACGAATGGAGTGTTCACGAACGAAAGCCGTTATGAAATCACATCCACGGTTGATTTATTTTATTTAGTGTGTAATTTGATTAAAACGGTTATTTAAAAGTTAGAATTAGAAGTACTGAATGTGTAAATTGATTTGGAAAACGCGTTTGATTCAGTGAATCGGTTCGATCTGCTGATTGAAGAGAAGAATCGATTCTTGAGTTGTTCACTTTTAAAAAATAAGGGACGGCCGGAGGGAAGGAGTCAGCGCCGCGGAGCAAAACTCAAACCTGGATCCGAACATGAGCGCCCCGAGACCGCGACACGACCCGGCGACCGCTGCAGAGTCCTCCGGGGAGAGGAAGCAGGGTGGCGGCGCGCTGAAGCGACTCAAACCTCGACGCGGACAGACGGACCGGCGGCCCGCCACCGAGGAGGAGCTGCGCGGGCTGGGGCGAGCCATCAGCCCGGAGGAAGTGCTGGGGCTCCGGACGGTCACTCGGGGTGAGAGGGAGAACAAACCAGTCTGCTCGCGTCTCTCACGGCCGGATCTCAGAGAGCAGCCCGGTCAGAGGCTTCACCCGGCTCTCACAGTGTTTTACCATCATTTAATCCAGATTATTTCATCATTTTTATTTTACTGGGATTACTTTTGGTGTTCACAGGCTTTCCAGCACAGTAGTACACTAAATATTCCAGTTTTTGTTATTTTTTGTTATTATTTTTATATTTAATCTAGCTGCAGTGTGAGTGAACCCCATTAATGCATGGCCAGGCTACGTGTTACCTTGCAATGGATTACTGTTATTATTATTGGTATGATGATTATGGAGGATGTGATGGTGGAAATGTTTCCCGGATTAAACACTGGTTTCATCTTTATTTAATTCAGATTGTTTTCATAAATGTATTTTTCATATTTAGTCCGGATGCAGTGTAATGCAGGGCCAGATTACAGATGATCCTTCTATGGATGATTCTTATTGTTATTGAGGATATGATGGTGGAAATGGTCCCCAGATTAAAACCCCAGTTTCACCTCTTTAATCCAAATTGTAATTTTTATTTTTTGTGTTCACTGGCTTTCCATCATAGATATAGATATAGCAGTACACAAAAAATACTAGGTTTTTTTTAATAGTCAATCGAGCTGCAGTGTGATTCCTGTTGATGCATGGCCAGATTACCCTGATGTGGATTATTATTATTATTATTATTATTATTATTATTATTATTATTACTATTGAGGGTATGATGGTTGTGATGTTTTCTCAGATTATATTCATCTCTCCAGGTCTCAGTGTCCAGGGAGGAGAGCTATAAGATTAACTAAGATATTATTGTGTTTGAAGTCCAAATCAAGACTAAACCGAGACTAAAATTAATCATAAAAAGTTAGTCCCAATAATGTCTCAGATTAGCATAAAGCCAAGTTTAATCTAGTTGGGAATCTGGGATTGTTTTCGGAGGAGTGTTTTAATTGGGCTGCATGATATATCGTCTGTTAGTCGTCATGGCGAGATCAGTCTTCAATTCTAAGTCTCCAATATGCAAATGAACCTCTAACTGATCACAGTGGGTGTTTTGATGAATCGAGGTCATGTAATCCAACAAAAGTCTAATTATTTTAATCTTTAGCCGTTAAAGCCTCTTATTGGCCCAAGGTGTTTTTAACAAGTCCATATTTTACATTTTCCTCCTGTTCCATCATGTTTGTGTGGATTTTTGTAACAAAAAAAAAATTTATAATGAATAATAATTCATTTTTACCCTTTTCCTCAGATTTACGTAAATGTACGTAAATAAGCTCTGTTCTGATTTGCTGCTCTTTTAGAAGGCGGCACGGGGCCGAAACACTCTTTAGAACTCGAGAATGCATGGGTGGGAGTACAGTGCTGCAGGCTGAATCGGGAAAAATGTGTAGATGTGTTGGTTTTGTGACATCACAAAAAGTACAATTTCAAAACAACTGATTTTCTATATATGGACTGTATGGATGATGGGACAGGGTGAACGTACATTTTGAAACTTTAACAGTGTTTACAGAATTCAAGCCTTTTTTAATTCCAGAAAAGTGATTATTTAGACCCTGTAATATATTGAAAGGCATCAGAGCATCACAATCGCAATATGTAGCAGTAAAATCACAAAACTGATATTTTGTCTGTATCGTGCAGCCCTGTGTTTTTAATCAGACTGACTGCACTGAGAGGAGGTTACAGTCTCTCTGCCAATGTTTCTTTTGTGTTGTCTTCGTCTCCTCCTGTCTGTGGTTGAGTAAAAGCCTCTCTGTTTCCAGACTACCTGTGTAAACCAGAGGACAACGTGTACAACATTGACTTCACACGATTCAAGATCAGAGACCTGGAAACGAGCACGGTGCTCTTCGAGATCGCAAAGCCTCCGCACTGTGGTGGGTCTCCATTTATCACACTACTGTTCTTCTTAAGTCTTATTATTAGGGTGATTGCGGAAGGTATCACCGTTTTTCTTCTTATGTTTTATTATTGTTGTTATTCCAACAGTTTGTAGCACCGCTCCTCCTATAAGGCCATTATTGGCACGGCTTCAACGCTGACATGTGCATTATACCTCCCCGTTCCTAATGTGCTTGTATACAACTTTTGGATTCGATGATCAAAGCCCAAATACAGATTGTTAGGAAGTTTGTGGGCGAGTCACCTCAGGAATGAATATAGAGAAAAAATGAGCACCTCACTCTGCAAGCAGAAATGCAGCAAAACAGGCTTTAACACTGGTTTAGTCTGAATGTCTGCTATGAATAGAAAGAGATCCGTCACTGTTGTCGTGGTTTAGAAAAAATAATCAGTCCATGAGCTTTTAGTGTCAGGATGGCTGAGTGGTCAAAGGTGCCAGACTCCTCTGATACAGGGTCTCAGAATGGAGCCGTGGGTTTTTATCCCACTTCTGACATGACTTTGAGGCAGCTGGTATCCTAGTGAAGGTCATGAGTTTGAGTCCCTGGACTTCTAGTGGCACCACTGAGGTACCTTTGAGCAAGATACCATCCCCACACACTGCTCACTTTTTAAAATGTATATATTTAATTTATTAACCCTCATAGTCAACGTGTGAACACACCACATCACAATGTGAAAAATTCTTTCTCTGCATGTAACCCATCCACCAAGTGGAGCAGTGGACTGCTGCCAACAAGGGGTGCCCGGGGAGCAGTGTGTGGGGGTGGTACCTGCTCAAAGGAACCTAAGTGGTGACACTAGCACTTGGGATTCAAACCCACAACCTTATGATTGCAGGCCATCGAGCTGCCTTGGTGCCTGGGTTAAAGGTAGAGAAAGAACACACTGTTCACACTGGGTGCTGTGGTGTGTTCATGCATGACTATAAGGGCCACTTTATTTTAGTTAACCAGCTCAGTTAGCTGATTAGAGGCCATATCTAAACTTTTCTGGGGGAAATATTTTTCATATTGAGTAAGTTTAGAGTCTGTAAGTGTTAGTTTGAAAGTTTAAGTAAATCAGTTTTTGAACTCATTTTTCTCAGTGTTTTTTGATCATCCTACATACAGCAAAGCCTGATACACAGTGTGTTCTGCTGCTACCAAACAACTGAGGACACTCCAGTGTGTACCCGGGGCAACTGGTGGACTAGTGGTTAGGGAGATGCCCCTGCGATCAGAAGGCTGTGGGTTCAAATCTCAGGACTGCTAGTGGGACCACTGAGGTACCCTTGAGCAAGATACCGCCCCCACACACTGCTCCCCGGGCACTGTGTTCCTGGCTGACCCTGCTTCACTTGGTGAATGAGTTAAATACAGAGAAAGAAAATCACTCTGATCACACTGTGTGCTGTGATGTGTTCACGTGAGAATATAAGGGGACACCTTACATCACTTTATATCCACCGTGTTCATACATATATACACCCGTCATGTACATATATACACACATATATCCGATGTGTACATATATGCATATACTTATATGTATTTATATATACATATTTATATACTTGCACACACATCTATATGTATATTTTTGTATTATTTGTATAGTGTATGTTTTATAGTGTACTGTTCTGTTGTATAGCTTTTATTCTGTTGTTTTGCCGCTGTAGCAATGTAAATTTCCTACTTGTGGGACTGAAAAAGGTTTTATCTTGTGACCCTCCCTGATACCACGTTCTCTTTCCTTGTTCACACTCACTCTGACTTTAAAACTTCCACCCTCATCAGATCTGGACGAGGAAGATGAGGAAAACGTGGACGTGGACACAAGCGCTGGACGTTTTGTCCGTTATCAGTTCACCCCTGCGTTTCTAAAGCTGCGCACCGTCGGAGCTACGTACGTCCACATACATGAAGGTTCTCACCGAGTGAAGGACCAACAAAACAACTACAGCAGAGAGTTAACACCTCCCTCTCTTTCTCATGCTTTCCTCCCCTGAACACACAAATATTCAGAAAGCTTAGTTCATCTCTTTCTTATTAATACAATCACGGGGTTCAGTACTAATCCAACGTTCACCACAGTGCATTTAACACTAATACTAACTTTCATAACACTGTTTAATACTAAAACCAACATTTATCACACTGCATTTAAAATGAATATTAATCTTCATAACTGTTTATTACTAAAATCAATGTTTATCACACTGTTTAATACCAATCTAATGTTCATCACACTGTTTAAAACATATCTAATATTTATCATACTGTTTAAAACTAAGACTAATTTTCATAACAATGGTTAAAACTATTGATAACATGCATCACACTGTTTAAAACTAATACTAACATTCATCACACTGTTTAATACTAATCTAATGTTCATCACACTGTTGAATACTAATCTAATGTTCATCACTGTTCAATGTTCATCACACTGTTAATACTAATCTAATGTTCATCACACTGTTAATACTAATCTAATGTTCATCACACTGTTAATACTAATCTAATGTTCATCACACTGTTTAATGTTCATCACACTGTTAATACTAATCTAATGTTCATCACACTGTTAATACTAATCTGATGTTCATCACACTGTTTAATACTAACGTTTATACTGCGTTTAATACTATATTAATGTTCATTGCACTGTTTAAATCTGATACTAATGTTCATCACACTGAGTTGGCTGCTCAGTCCGATAAAAATGCACTGAAGGGTAAAAACATTGCAGAGTTTCTTCTCAGGAATGTTTGGTCTCAGTGTCGGCTCCTCTCTGCTCAGGTCACCACTGATGGACGGTGACAGCTCTGTGTGTTTACACACACTTTCAAACAAAGGTGCTGTGTTAACACCAGTTTTCAGCCAAATTCTTGTCGCTGATGAACAAGCAATGAGTCACCACAGTCGACTTTACGTCTGTAAACTTCAGAAAAAATTAAACTAGTGAAACAAGTTTACAAATCTAAACTAGATACGGAAAAATAACTCAAAACAGAATTATAAACAAGTCCTCAAATAAACGGGACTGATAAGTTGTAAGGAGGTAATTTGTCCATCTTACACACAGTAGTGTAAGTGTAAAAGATTAACTTCACCTTTTGAACACACTTTAAATCACAGTAATGAATAATGGATTTAAAAGCAGTTTTTTAAGTGGTTTTTCAGGGCTGATGAAAGTGTTACTTATGCCTCTCTCTCTCTCTCCCTCTCTCTCTCTCTATTCCTCTCTATCTCTGGATCTCCTTTTTCACTCTCTCTGTCTGTCTCTCTCTCTCTCATTCTGCCTCTCTCTCTCTTAGTGTGGAGTTCACTGTAGGCGATCGACCCGTGAATAATTTCCGGATGATTGAAAGGCACTACTTTAAGGACCGCCTCCTGAAGAACTTTGACTTTGATTTTGGGTTCTGCATCCCGAACAGCCGCAACACGTGTGAGCACATCTACGAGTTCCCACAGCTTCCGGACAACCTCAGTAAGTCCCCACCACTGTGCTCTGGATTCCATTTACAACCACAGAAGTAACAGAAGACCCGAGAGCCAAAGAGAGAGTGACTGAAGTGTGATAGTCAATCAGAGTTTCTCTGAACTGTGATAGCCAATCAGGGTTTAACTGAAGTGTGCTAGCCAATTAGAGTCTAACAGCTCTTGTCTTCACTCTGATTGGCTCTCTGCATTTCAGTCACACTCTGATTGGCTCTCTGCATTTCAGTCACACTCTGATTTGCTCTCTGCGTTTCAGTCACACTCTGATTGGCTCTCAGCACATCAGTTACATTCTCATATTCTGCCTGTGTAAACCATTTTGTTTTAGGTTGTATTTTGCTGTAGCACTGATTTGCTGATTCCTCGCCTGTTAAATCATACAAAAATGGTGTGTCTTTTTTATGACTGGTCAGTCAGACAGTCTCTTCCTGTTAAAGTAGGTGGTTCTTAGCTACGGTTCTTAAAAACCTAATTTAGTGTATCTAGTAATATTAATCTGATTAATCAATTAATATTTGTTCTGAGGTCAAGATTCAATTTGATTTCTGATATTTGTTTTTAAATGTATGAAATATGTTATTCCATAATGCACAGATTAGTTTGGCTCAGATAATACAGAATGTCTTTGTGCCAAATGGTCTTATAAAACAAGACCATCATGATGTCCAGTTTTTAGTAAACAGCAGTATTAAGTATAAATACAAGAGTAAATGTCTTGTCTACAAGATGTAACTATGTAAGTAGTGTTCAGACAGACGTACAAAACACATAAATAACTCTCAGAACTCTGTGCATGAACATGATGGTGCATTAAAGGCCAGAATTAATCAGCAGCTTTCAGGAAGTTGTATAATGGCTGATAATGCCAGTAAAGCTCTTGCTGTTAATGAAGCAGCTTTTTAATGCCAGATGACGTATAACTTCTCCAGAACACTGTGGGTGATCTTTCATATCACCAGAACTGTTTTTTAATGTTAGATTTCAAGATACAGCCCAAAAGATATACCCTGAATATACAAAGGAAATGCAGTTCCTTCTGGTGTATAATATCTCACAATCATGTTGATAAGATCTCCGCTGTTAGCTGGTGTGTGACCAAAACTGTAAATTTCCCTGACAGTGATCTGATTTATTTCTGTTTTTCTGTTTCTTTGGAAACATGTGCATCATGTGTTTGCATACACTTGTTTTGGTATGAATCAGAAATGTGTGTGTATATATAGGCTTGGAGAATAACTTTTAAATAATACATATACATACTTCATTATACCTTGGAAATGTTAAACTACACAACACTCTTTCATTATTTTACAACTGCAACAATTAAAAAGTTTAGAGCATAGTGTGTGCATGTGTGACTGTGTTTCATTCCATTAGAAACTGAATCAGGAGTGAAGCTGCACACAGAAAAACTTCTACTGCACTCACAATACATATGGAGGCATTTCTTATTAATTACATAGTGGCTGAGATTCTATTGTTTTATTTATAAAGTGTTCTATAATCAGTACAGTCATTCTGACAGACTGTATAACACTACAAGGGGCATGGGGGAGGTGTATAACTTTTAGAAAAAATCTAGAATATTGTCACTGTTGCAGTATATTGCAGGACCTTCACAGAAGAAGGCAAAAATGTAGGTTAATGTTATCATTTTTAAGCATTTCTGTTAGTCCATTTATCATGGACATTTCCCACAATGTAAAGGACGGCTGTGTCTGAAAAATAATAATGGAAAATAAATTACATTCTTTTGACAACACTATTTAGTTAATTTCTTAATTAAAAAGCAGTACGTTAGCTGATTATGGAGCCGATTTTCTCCTAATTAGGAGGACCAGGTGTGTGTCGGGGTTCTAGCTTCAGGTTCCACCAAACTCAGTGAAGGACAACCCAGCCTTATTGCACAGTTGTAGGCTGGTTTTGTACTAATGTGCAGTGTTCAGTTTATACATTGTGGGTTTACATATTCTAAAAACTAATTACCGAAGGAGGTTTTTGTTTTTCAAATGTGATACATGTAATGTCTATTTATTGCAATTTCTTATGTCCTCTGCCTAAAAATGTATTTTATTTATTTATTTATTGAATGTTTTAATTTTATGACTCCCCAGTGACACGACGCTTGACTTAGACTCACACCCCAGAGACTCAAGAATGGATTCTAAATTGCACACCAGAACCTTGAGACTTGTATTGGATTTACATCCAAGAGATTCAAGGCTTGACTCAGACTTGTACCTCAGAGACTTGAGATCCGACTTGCACTCCAGAGACTCGAGGCTCTGCTTAGACTCTCACACAGAGACTCGACTCAGACTCGCTCTCCAGAGACTTAAGGCTTGACTCAGACTGGCACCGGAAAGACTCGCGACCGGACTGGACTCGCACCTCAGAGACTCGAAACTCGACTTGTATTCTCACACTTAAGACTCAACTCAGACTTACATGATGCAGCTTGTGACCCTCTCTGCCTTCATCATTTGAAAAATACTGTGCAAAAATGTTTTATGCTACTTTTCCAACCTCATTTTTTTTTTTACTGATCAGCTTCACTGTGTTTATATCTGCAGTTCGTCAGATGGTGGAACATCCGTATGAGACGAGATCAGACAGCTTCTACTTTGTGGACAACAAACTCATCATGCACAACAAAGCAGACTACGCTTATAATGGAGGCCAATGATGCTGCTAAGGGAGGAGCTTACGATGCATGACTGTGTGTGACTGTGTGTGTCTGTGTGTGACTGTGTGTGACTGTGTGTGACTGTGTGTGACTGTGTGTGACTGTGTGTGACTGTGTGACTGTGTGTGACTGTAGTGAAAGGGTGGTCTATTGTCTTATCAATCACATTAGGTGTCTTCACCAGCCTGTTTCTGTCCCCTTTGTACCCAGACCAGCCGTTCCTCCAGCGTTTATTTCCACACACTGCCCAAAAAATTGGCCAGAAAAAGGAACCGAACGCCTCCATCTCCCAACTCAGTTTGAGGAATTATTTACAGCTCACGCCCACCACTGAGTGGGAACAATGTTAGAAACCAACTTCAAAACAGGTCATCTCCACCCATCCTCGGCTTTAACCGCTGAGTTGGGGTTAAAGCATTTAGGATGAGCTGCTGAACTCAGCGTCTGTTATTTATTTTCACCTGATCTGTGGTTTCGCCTTAAAGAGCTTCTCTTCTCCAGGCTCCGCCCACTAACGTGGCTGTAAAACTGTGGGTGTAGAACTGTTTTCTAGAGAGATGGTGAAAATCTCATACAGTTTAATGAGAGACGGCACCACACACCTCCACTGTGGTTAAAATTACACGGCTATCACAGTCAAAATCACAAAATAGTGTTCTTGAGTTTAAAGTAGTTTATCTTTAAAGAATGTAGAGGTTGTTATTAATTTCAGATGGAATTAGGGATGTCATGATAGGGTTAGGACTGATTATCCAGATTTCACTTCTGACCAGTCAGTACTAGAACAAGTTCAAGACCAGTTCTTCAGATCCATCACTACCTCTGGTGGCTGCACGATTTGCACACAGAAAAAACACAAGTGGGTGCTCTTGGCTCTCCAAAAAATCAGTAAGAGGGAGGAAACCCACAGCTGCAGGAGCTTAGAAAGGCATATATGTTTACCATTACAAATTTCAGGATGTAAAATGAAAAATAAATATGCTTGCCGTTGTCTGTGATTGCTTGATTGATCATCCTGCTGCCATATTACTCCCTTTCAAATTGAATTCATCCTGGCAGCCCTAAATAGTTTGGTTTTGCTTGTGAAACATTCACTAAACATCCACAGAGTATTTCTCATTAGGCTGAATGGGAATTTCACCAATAGTTTTAAAGCTTGTCCAGCCTCACAACAGTTGCTATGGTGGAACACGTTTGTGGGTGGAGCCTAGAGAGGTTTATTGATTAGTTAATTGAAAGTAGAGTCATGAGTGGGCAAATTTTGAATTTTTTACTTTTGTTAATAAACCTAAACGGACTTTCTAAACTCAGGTGTGCTTTTAGTAAACAAGAAAGACTGCAAAATGCAGGATAATGTTCTAATCCTATCTAGTAGCTTTTTCACCTAATTTAATGATTCAATTGTTTTTAAAGGCCTATTCTGAACTCACAAAGGGTTTTAATGAGCTGTAGAACTGTTCTGGAGCAAGAAAACTGTAACATATCCAAGACTAGGAACCGGAAATGTAGTTAAAATGAGTGTCGGCAGGGAACGAGTTCACGTATCTGTGAGTTGAAGTGATTTATTCACTGAACGTCAGTCAAGAGAGAGACAGATTGAACTCAGTTTAACATCAATATGAGATTCTTATCATTTTCTCCCACTTCTTAAATTCAGCTCCTGAGAAAGAGCCTTCCTCTAATCTCAGCCCGATCCCAATGTAAGATCTTAAAATGCTGTCTTTTCTCTCACTGCTTGGATCTTTTATTTGTCTTGGATCATTAGATTTTCAGATAAACCAGAAGATCCAAAACATGGTCTTCTTTCACATTTCACTAAGACATCTGAAATTTGTCTTAGTGATCAAATTCAAGTCTTGATTACCAAAGTCAGACAAGGTTGAGAAGAAAACTTGGAAGCTTATGAGAACAGCAGAAGAACCGATAGGGGGTTTAATAATCTCCAAATAAGAATTATTTCTGATCAATCAAAGGAAGGACAGTTGTGAATTGTGGGATCTCTCTGGGCTGTTGATTTCTATTTTAACTGTGTTTTGAGTCAGCTGTTCTGCTCTGAGTGAAAAAAAAAAAGTGCTGAAACTGCTAATCGAGCCTCAGCTGCAGATGAAGGTTCGACTACAAATGGATTAACTGTTCCTTTAAGGCCCAAAATCCAGAAATCACCTCTTGCTGTTGCACAAAAAACTCGTGTTTTCACAACACTACTTTTATATGATCTGAGGCAAATGTTTTTAACATTGAAAGGCATTTTTGATTGATTTCTACTGCTGATTTCTCACACAAGCCGAGTTTTCAAAACATGCGGAAAACAAACCAAAACAAGCATAAAAAGTCTTTCTTAAGACAAAATTTGCATCTAAAGTACACAACTCTGTTTGTATAGCTAACTAATGCCTAACATTGCTAACTATTTTTTCCACTGTGCTAGTTAGCGAATGTTCCATAGTGCTAGCTGGTTATTTTTCCACATATAAAAAAAAAAGCTTCAAATGTTCCTTTTAGGACCAAATCCAGAAAGTAGCTTTTGATTTTATTGCTTTTTGTATTACGTTTGTGTTATGCTGTTTGTATTAAATTTGTATTACATTTTCATTTCCGAAACACTAATTTTATATTATCTGAAGAAATTATTTTAATCTTTTTTGCATAGTGCTACCTAACTGTTAACTAACATTGCTAGTTAATGTTTCACAGCTCTATCTAGCTATTTTTCCACAGTGCAAGATAACTGATGTTCCACAGTGATAGCTGTCTATTTTTCCACAGTTCTAGCAAACTAATGTTTCACAGTGCTGTCTAGATATTTTTCCACAGTGCTGCGAACTAATGTTCTGCAGTGCTAGCTGGCTATTTGTGACAGTGCTAGCTATCTGTTTTTCCTGGTTCCCCCGGAGTCTGGTGGTACAGAAATTGGCAGGGTGTTTGGTGACCATTACTGGACATTTTGTGTTTGGTGGTTAATCTCAGGCAGGCTGGGCTCCAGCTGTGTGTGACGTGTGTGAGGGTCCTCGGTGTCAGAGACATCTGTGTTTTTGTTTCCTTTTTTATTGCTTTTTGTTTCTCCACCGTTTGTGTCTGATGCAGAAGCACAGGGCCTCAGCACTGCCTGAGCATTTTTTAGACGCTTTTATCCAAATCAACTTCCATTCCTGAACTACAGGGGACAGTCTCCCTGGAGCAACCTGGGGTTAAGGATCTTGCTCAAGAACCCAGTGGTGGGATGCTGAAGGTATGATTCGATCCCATGACCTCTTAGTCTAGAGGCAAGTATCCTACCCACTAGGCCACCATTAAGCCAATAATTCTTACTGAATTATGATCGTCCAGTGGAATAAGATAATTTCACGAAAACTTACATACTGTGAAAATGTCGAAATTTCAACTCTGTTTCACTCCCCAAAATAGCATTTTTTGTTTGTTTGTTGTCTTCTTGCTAAGCATGCCTGTCTGGCTAAAGGTTCATAGCTCCTTTTTCCTCACAACTAATGTTTCTCAGTGCTAACTAGTTAATGTTATACAGTGATTAATAGCTGTTTTCTGCAGGGCTAGCTAGTTATTTTTGTCTACAGTGATAGGTGCAGCTGGTGGCATAGTGGTTAGGGAGATGTCCCTGCGATCAGAAGGTTGTGGGTTTGAAACCCACGACTACTAGTGGCACCACTGAGGTACCCTTGAGCATGATACCGTCCCCACACACTGCTCCCCGGTTGCCTTGTTCCTGGCTGCCCGCTGCTTCACGTGGTGAATGGGTTAAATACAGAGAAAGAATTTCGTGCTGTTCACACTGTGTGCTGTGATGTGTTCACATATGACTTTAAGGGCCATTTTGATTTACACTGCAGCTTGCTAATGTTTCCACTAGGCTCACTGGCTATTTTACCACATAGAGCCAGCCAGCTTGCTGTGGTGTTGGTGGTCTAGTGTGTAGGATACTTGCGTCTGAATCAAGAGGTCATGGATTTAAATCAGGGGTGTCAAACTCCGGTCCTGGACCTTTAACCCAATTTGCTCCAGGGGGACTGTCCCCTGTAGGAAGGGAATGGAAGTTGCTTTGCATAAAATTGTCTGCTAAATGCTGTAAATGTTTTACAACGCAAACTACTTTTTCTACTGTGCTAGCTAGTCTTTTTGCTAAAGATGCTAATTTGGCTGGCGGCTCAGGCGAGCCAGTAGCCTCCAGTTAGCACTGAACGCGTGTTGATTTTTACTTACCTTTTCCTTTTTTTTAACGTGTGAAACATTCCTTCGAGGAATGCCCAGTCTGTTTGTCTTACTTTATCCAACTTCTTTATACAGCCAGAAACCTGGAGCCGGAGATTTTCTCTAATAAATCATTAATAACCTGTTATTAATAATTCCATCTACCTTTCATTTCACTCCCCCTCAGACCTTGTCCTCCTCCAGAAAACACAATTTCAAATCAAAGAACATCAGGGGGAGTCGAGGGCCAGAGCTCTGTGTGAGATGGTAGAGCAAGCATTGCTTTGAACTTTCTCTCTCTCTCTGACTGCAATGGCGGGTTTTAACACTAAAAAGCTTCTTTAAAAACTGTGCCCAGATCAGTTCTCCACTCTTCTGTTCCCAAAGTGTCCTTATCAACACACAGGGTGTCCAACTGCTTTTTTCTTGAATTAGAACTTTAAAAATCTCCCTATCTCTGGATTACACAAACACTTGAAAACACCTGGATTCATCTAGAGCTGTGATTGGTCAGGATGCTCACGGCGAACACTGTGATTCGTCAGGATGCTCACAGCGAACACTGTAATTGGTTAGAGGCTCATTGGGATATTCTGCCCTTTCATAACACTGCAGAAAATAAATCTTAGTGGGAGAAAACTAAATATCAATATTTTTAATATTTCACATTATGAGACTGTTGTAAAAATATTCAGCCTATTTCTAAGACATTTAACTCGTTTTAATTCATTTTATTTTGCAAAGTTGTTACATTTGAAGATCATTTGGCTTGTTTCTCTAAATAATGGAGGTCATTTTAAGGTATAGAGCTTATTAAGAGTTATTAGGTTATAAATAGTGCTTATTAATTGTATTTTAGCTTATAAGTAGTGCTTTTGAATAGTTATTAGCTCAGAAATAGTCATTATTAATAATTGTTATAGCTTAAATTCACTTACCTATATTTTTACTGCTTGTTTTTTTCTGAGATGTTTGTGATTTTATTCAGATCATCTTAAATTGTTTTCATCCTTTAGAATTAAACAGGACGATTTCTGCTCATTAGAACTCTTGTATTCAAAGGAGCTATTTTCTGAATGGGTCTGTCAAAAATAATAGTAGTAGTAAACATAGTCCAGGCTGAAAACACCCCTTATAAATATCAGTGGGCGAGGCTAAACTGGACTGAAAAGACATGTGTGTGACCTCACAAAAAGTTTGTGACATCACAGATATGGAAAAAAAAATGTAACCGGGATTTTTATGTATATGGTCTGTTTGGATAATAATTGCTTTAATAATTGCCAAGCTTTTCTTTACTTCTAAACAAAAAAAGAAAAAGGGGCAGCTGGTGGTCCTAGTGGTTAGGGAGTTGCCTCTCCGATCAGTTGTCGTGGGTTTGAATCCCAGGACTGCTAATGGCACCACTGAGGTACACTTGAGGAAGATACTGTTACCACACTGCTCCCCGTGTGGCCCCCCCCCCATTGGTGGCAGCCCCCTGCTTCACTTTGGTGAATACAGAGAAAGAATTTCACACTGTGTGCTGTGGTCCATTCACGCATGACTACAAGGGGCCACTTTACTTAATAATAATAATTGCTTTACTCTGTTTTAATCCTTTATTAATTGCTTTTTAAAGAGCTATGAGTGAAAATGTGTGTAAATGGGCTGAATAATCTTTTTTCAGTCGTCTCATGGTGAGAAATATTAAATAATATTGGGACAGTTTGAAAAGGCTGTGGCTCAGATGTCGTTTGCAGTGTTTTGCAGGTCGGGGTCAGGGACTCAGAACATCAACTTATAATGGGTTTCTGTCGGGACCACAGAGCTGCTTCTTTGTTTGTGTGTGTGTGTGTGTGTGTGAAAGAGAGTGAGTGTGTGGTTCAACCCTTTCATTCCCTGAAGCGACTTTAGGAGAGTCTACCCTTCGTTTTATGAAACGTTTTATCGTGTTTTTAAGAAAACGAGTGAATGTTATTGGTGCGTGAGGGACCGCCCCCCCACCTCTCATTGGTTGCCATGGTTAGTTACCATAGCAGCTGAAGATGAAGTGAGATGTTATCATTGTTGCTACAGAAGCTGTTTTTGTTGGTGTTTACTGTTTCTTGGCTTGTTTGTTTTATAGTAACTAGTTTTTTTTTCTGTTGTTTTCTGTTGTTTATAGTCCAAGCTGTTTAAAGAAACCTGTATCAGGATTTTACTCTCAAAAACAAATCAAAAATCCTCCAAGTCTCAACAAATCAACGTCTTGAGCGTCGTAAAACACGCCTGCGTTTCTTTGTTTTAGTTCCAACATTCCTGGACGTGATGTTCCAGTTTTGACGTGAAGTTAAAAGTCACTGTCGATATGAATTCATGTGGAAAAGCAGATTTTGCACCTTTTTCTGAAAACCAGTCCTTAATCCAGATCTTATTCCAGTCCCAGATTTGCACAGTTGCAGATGCACGCGCACACACACAACACACACTAACATTAACACACATTATGTAATTAAAATAATTCAATAATTCAGATTCAATGAGATTAAAATATAAATTGAATTTTGAGGTTTTCTTTCAAATGCAAAAATGTACATTGTATTATATTGCACCATATTATATTACCTTATATTACATTATTACACACCTCTTGTCAGATTATCTCAGTTTTGTTTATTTTACTGAATGTAAATAAGTTCATGCCCTCTACAGACCACATATTTAAAAATATGGGATTTTTGTGGACAGTTTCTGTTTGTTTGCTGAGTTTAACACACTGGGGAAAACATGTATATAATGTGTGCCATAACTTTTGCACAGGTTTTTCTAAAAAATGTTTAGGTAAATGAGCAATTGTCAATTGAAATGTGAAATGTGTTCTCTGTGGAGGGTGTGTGTGTGACGTGTGTGTGTGTGTGAGACTCTGGGACTGAAGATCGTTGTGTTTTCTTTGTGTTTCTGTCAGTCTGGACTGAACCGTGTTAAACATTCGTTCA
This sequence comes from Hydrocynus forskahlii, assembly GCA_037974365.1. NCBI lineage: Eukaryota > Metazoa > Chordata > Actinopteri > Characiformes > Alestidae > Hydrocynus > Hydrocynus forskahlii. The sequence continues at coordinate 16,153 of JBBPCX010102880.1, forward strand.
CATTTGGAGTTCATTTGTCCGCCGTTGCCTTCTGTGTGAATTTAAAAAACAAAAGTGTAAAATAAAAGCGTATTTCATTAGCAGGTGACTCTGTCTGGTGGCTTCAGAGATGCGAATGCACTCCTTTTCTTCCTTTTCGTTCTTTTTCGTTGGAGTGACTGACCTGCTCTTTAAATACAGCTCATATGTGCAGTATCACTGCTTATGTCAGTATTACTTTTAATTACTTAATATTATTATTGATTCTCTACTAAGTGCAATAGCATACCCCACACTACCATTTGTTTCGGTACATTTCACTCATTTCACACATTTCACTGTGTTTAGTATTTATACCCAGCATTTGTGTATATAGCATAGTGTATTTTCATATTGAGCTTTTTTTTTTTTGAACAGATTTTTTATTTAGATTTTATTTAGACTTTATATTGTTCTTGTGTCTGTGTCTGTGCAGTTGTAACAAGCAATTTCCTCCTGGATCAATAGTTTTCTGAATCTGATACTGACATGTAGCCAGCAGGGGACAGTATACAGTTAGTGTACAGTGATATTGGATAGTTTTATATACATCTAAAAACAGGCTGAGTAAAATTTTAGTAGATTTTTTTGAGACTGGTTTTGAAAATGTAGTTTACTTACTTTTAATTACACGTTGTCTTACACTTTTTATCTATTAAATGCATAAGACAACAAATAAGCTCTGTATGTTAGTGTATCAGAACATATATTTTATACATCTAAAAATACCAAAAAAAAATGATTGACCAAAATTTTAGTTTATTTTTTACTTCCACTTAAATTACACTTTATAGATGACAAGTGAGCCTTGTATGTACCTTGCTTTCACTATTCCAAGCTAAATGTTCCCTAATAATTAATAAATGTGAAGATTTTCATGCGTAAACAAACGTCTCCCTCAAGGACCGCTACGTTCACACACAAAACAAATCGGCATTCCATTGGCCCGTTCTCCAGGATGGAGCGCTCTGATTGGTCGGGTCTGTAGTGGCTCTCTAAAAAGTGGACAAGTGTGCATGAGGTGTGAGAGGACGTGCCCAAGATTTAGAACGACAGAGTTTTCGCATTTTGTAGATGTTTACTGGTTCTGATCAACCGCAGGGATGATCGTGTGATCAGACAGTCTGACGAGAGGTGTAATTCTTGTTTCCACACGGATTAAACAGGAGTTTAAAAGGTTAAACTCTCCCTACGAAGGGGAGACGGGGTGTAATGGAACAAACCCAAAGCATGTCAATGGCGAGTAGGTGAACACGTTTCCTCTGGCTCATGTGGAAACACTGTAAACTTTTAGAAAACCTGATAACAGAGACAACGAACTGCTTCTCAAAATTATTTTATAACATAAGCAACATAAACGGAGGCCATGTGTGCAGCTGAGAGCAGCAGTGAGGATGAAAACACAGCCAGACTCAGAGAGGCGGTGTGGAGTTTGGAACCAGGAGCTCACAGTGTAAATAAAGGTACCTCTGAAATTTTCCTTTTAAAGGCACTGCAGGGCTTGTTAAAGTGAAAACTGGACCAAAACTGCAGCATTCACATCATACCGATGATAAAGAGGCTTCTTATTTTTCAGCTTCTTCTTTGCAGCTTCTAGTCCACCTTGATTTCTGCTGTAGTTGCCATGTTTGGCCGGGAGGAGGCGCTGAAATGGTACTGATGGGAAAATACTAGCCTGATTCTCTCAGAATTAGAATCAAAATCTGAATCTGAATCAGAACCTGAATCTGAATCAAACTGAGAATCAGAACCAGAATCAAAATCTGAATCTGAATGAGAATCAGAACCTGAAATCATGCTAATGCTACAACTGCAGAGACAAACAGACAAAGACATGAACAATATTAAATATGATATGAACTGTATTATTTAAACAAAATATTAGTTTTGCAATTATTCTGCTACACACTGCAACTAAGATGTCGGTCATTTTCATATATTTCATATCAGCCTTAAAGGCACAGTAACAAAAACAGCCTGTTTTGGGGGAATAAATGGAAAATAAATAATAGTGACTGGAATATATAGAGGCTGGAAAATAAATAATAGTGACACACAAACTGTTGAAATAGACGTAACCAGTCGATCAGTGTATTTAATGACTAAAGTACACCAAGTAACTCACCTGGAGCTGTGATTGGTCACCCTGTCAGAGACACTGTGATTGATTAGAACCTCATTTGCATATTGGAGACTGATATCACCATGACATTTAACAGATGATATATTGTGCAGCCCTATTAAAACACTCCTCCGAAAACAATAATCCCAGAATCCCAACTAGATAAAACCTAGTTTTAGGCTAATCTGTGACATCAGGGGACTGTTTCTAATGGATTTTGGTCTCAGTTTAGGCTTGGAAAACCTAACTTTAAACAGAATGATATCTCAGTTCATTTTAAACCTGTTCTCCCTGGATACTGATACCTGGAGATCTGAATATAATCTGGGTAACATCACCACCACCATACCCTCAATAATAATAATATTAAATGGTTTATTGGTTTATTAAAAATAATAGGGCTTTAATGGTTAAAGACCTTGATTCCTCAGAACACCCAGTAACTCACCTGGAGCTGGGATTGGTCACCCTATCAGAAACACTGTGACTGGTTACAGGCTCATTTGTAAATTGCAGCCTTCTGTGATATCGGTATCTTAGAGATCGATATCATGATAACGATTAACAGACAATATATTGTGCAGCAGTAGTATTTAATGAAGGCCTGACTCTAGATTCTGCTGAATCTGACACCAGCATGAAAATAGATAAAACAGACCATCAAAAGCATGAATCACAGTATTTTTCATTATTATATATTTTAATAGGGTCAGTGTGGCTGCAGGTCTTCACTGCAGTAGCTGGAGCTCAGCATGGTTTATTGAAGACCTCGACCGTCTGACAAAGCACATGAGTCTTTTTTGGAATGATGACCTGCAGCACCACCAGACCTTTGCAGAAGCACTTGATTCTCCTTCACTTCTGTAACAGTGCAGTAATATCTTCTATATATCATAATTCTGATGCTCTGTTGCACGTAGTTTCATACACTACTGTGCAAACGTCTTGAGCCCCCCCAAACGTATCTTTGCATATTGAGTAGATTAAATGAGTGAAATGGGGTGTTTTACTGTGACAGGCTGCAAAGTGTCTAAAGATACAAGGAGCATAGATAAAGGAATTCCAACCACTCAGCATTCAGCACCACCAGTATACTGATCACCACCTGATCATCTGCAATCATCTGCTCCTGTTTCTTCACTGATTCAGGCCTTAAGTTAGATGTGCTTTGTTCTGCTTGAATGGTTCATACGTAGGTCATTGTGTGTCTTAACAAAGAAAAAACTTTCCTCTGAAACTGAAAATGAGAAAAAACTTTCCTCTGGACTGAAAATGAGTCTTTGAATGTCCTTCAGGAAGCCTGGAGAACAGTTCCTCAAGACCACATTAAAATGCAAGAAAATCTGAATATTTGGAAGCAAAATTTGAAGAAATGAGGGGTGGATCAAGTGTACAGTGTTGTATGTTGGTATCAGCTTCAACAGGAGAGCTGGTGGACCTGAGAAGCCTGGTCAGATATGAGGCGCACTGGTTCTTCAACTTTTTTTCTGTCTGTTCATCTTCATACAGATGGAGAGAAGAATGGGATGAAGAGTAGGAGGTGGGTGACCTGCAGATGTTTCAGTGAAGGTTTGGATGTAGCTGTTCTTGTTCTGTAACTGGATCTGCTCCAACTTCACCAGGGTGGACGCGTCCAAGCATGAGGAGGATGGGAACGAGCTTCAGACCACACCAGAGTTCCGCTCGTATGTTGCCAAGAAGCTGGGGGTCATGCTGGACAGGTGGGAAAAGTTCCAGCCTTAAAGTGACGTTTAACATACAGAACAACTAGCTGTGCCTGCTGAACTACAGTACCCAGCATGCATTGTGCAAATACACTACGTTTGGCCCCACACCTCAGATTAAAAAAAACAAATATTTTTATTGCAAGGAAACTTTAGAAATACTGAAAACAAATGTAACTGACTGGTTTTGAAGTGTAACAATATACACTAAGTGCAGTTTAATGGATGTGAAAGTTTATGTACTAGTTTTATCAAAATAGGGTTATTTTGATAAAACTAGGACATAAACTTTCACATCCATTAAACCTTTATCACAGCAGCACAGATTCACCACATCCTTTCCAGCAATTTTCGGAAATAACTTGTGTCCAAACCTTCCCAGCATCTTTTCAAGCAGCAAACAGTTCTGTCTCATTTGCTGCAGCTCATTTGGAACTTGTGGTTCCAGCTGGTCCCTGCAGGTCAAGGCGAAAAAGATCTGGAGACATGGGAGGACAAGACATCATTCTCTAAACTTTCTGCATTTCTTTGTCATTTTGGCACAATTTTGCAGAAGCTTGGGATCATTGTCCTGTTGAAGAATGAAATTTTGCCCAATGATCCATGAACCAGAAGGAACTGTATGAGTTGAACTGAGTGATCCTTTTCTTTTTTTCATGATCAAGACAAATTGATTGTCAGTCACTAAAGGCAGACCTGATGTGTCTCTTCAAAACCATCAGTTTGATCCTTTGTGGTTAAATAATATTACTACAGACTGTAACATACTGAAAACCAGGCAGTTACATTAGTTTAAGTATTTATATTTTCTTGTTATAATATTTTGAAAGAGCAGCAAATCGTTTTTTTTTTTTTTGTTTTTTTTTTCGAGGGTGGGCTCAGTTTTATTCCTCTATTTGTCCTCCTGTCATGCAGTTTTATTGCCCCTCCTGCAGGTTTATTTCTGTATTTGTCCTCCTGTCCTGCAGTTTTATTCCTGTATTTGTCCTCCTGTCCTGCAGTTTTATTCCTGTATTTGTCCTCAAGTCCAGCAGTTTTATTTCTGTATTTGTCCTC
>JBBPCX010102931.1:0-10090 GCA_037974365.1 Hydrocynus forskahlii
AGTACAATATTTCACATATTATTATAGCACTCCTGTTGCAACCCTTATCTCTGCTGTATATAAGTATAAACAAACTGTTTCTTTAGTTGTATTTAACTATTTTAAAGCTACAACTTCTGTAATTTTTATATTTTTTATTTTTATATTTCCATATCTTTGCTCCATCCATCCATCCCTCCATCCCTCCACCCATCCATGTCTTGCATATAAATGGTGGATACATGTCCCTCTATATCGCTCTAATTTTGCACTGGTGGCTAAAATGTGCTCTAAAATTCCCAAAATTGATGCTGTTTGGATCATGAGAACTACATGCTGTGGTTGTTTGCTGCTTAAGTACCTGACTCTTGGTGGTCGTGCTTTAGGTAAAGTGGGTCCATCTTAAACGCACCAATGACATCAGCTCTGTTCTTCACCCTGACCAAAGATACATTCTCATCAGACACAGGAGTGGACAAGAAAGTACAATAACACACTGACCCACCCCACCAATATGACCCCAATACTTTAAAAAACCTTTTTATGACGTTTCACTGAGCATGAAATGAGGAAGTGAGCCACCATCCTTTCTTTTCAAGAATGTGTCTCTGGGTGGTCTTTCAGTTTCAGCCCTGTTTTATTTTTTATGAAGCGTTTTACATTTTGTCCTAAGATATTTTACATAAATCAAGATCCAGACCCTAATGAGTGTCTCTGCCATACTATAAGAATCTCATTGGGGTCCTAACACAAATTAGCATTATTGTGCATGTGTGTTCTTTCCTATTTTTCCAAAGATTTGACATTTTTGGCAGAACTGAAGATGCTCTAATAGCCCTGGTTCACCACTGGATAAAACAACTCACCCTCCTCTGAACTGCGCCAGATAGCAGAAGATTAAATAGGGGAACATAACACATAAAAAGGTAATGGTCCCACAAAATGACAATATCAAAAGCAACTGTCACCTTCTATTGTTTCATGTTTGACTACAAGTGAATACGTCCTACTCCACATTACAGGATCATTATTATTAAAAGTAAATGGGTCTCCCCTTCCACTCTGTCCTTTGTGTGTTTGACTGGCGCTGACGGACGGGGCAGCTGGATGCCCCACTCTTTCTATCAATATTCACTCTATCTGGAAGGACTAATAAGGGCTTTCAGATTACAGTTGGTGAAAGAGCTCCAAGTACAAACATTTATAGCCTTAATGGCGCGTAAACTCACCACATTGCGGAGCAGTCAAAGTTCACTAGCAGCCATTTATGTGGGTTAAAGTTGAAGGAGTCTGCAAACTGAGAGAAAAAATATATGTAAATCTTTAATATTTTACTATTTAAACTGACTGTTTATTTGATAAAAATCTTGGTTTTACATTATGTAATCACTGAAAATCCACTTTTACTGGCACCTACTTTGTACTTCCACCCATTTTAGTAAAATAACTAAGGTCAGCACTCACTTTCAAAATCTTTATGAATCAGTGTCCAGATATTGTTTGGATGCTGTATCATTGTTAGGGACAGTGATACCGTCATGTCAGCGATGAAGTGTGTGTGTGTGTTGCGGGCGGGGAATGCAGTGACTGTATTGGACACACTGCTGTGATAGCGGTCTACAGCAACTCGGTGACCAGCAACCACAGGCACTGGTTCTCAAACCAGCAGCTGCAGGTGGTGCTAAGGGAAACATGACAAATTGTAGAAGTTTTTTTTGTTACTTTATTAAACCCGATTTGGCCAGATCTAAAGGAATCACGGCATTGTGCAGAGCTGTGTTTCTTGTAATGAGGCCAGTGATAACTGAAAAGGTTTTGGTAGGTAGGTTGAGGCGGCCGCTGGTCTTACAACCTATAAAGGGTTTCTTGGACTAAAAATGTTTGTGAACTCCTGGGCTTGAGGATGGCTACTCAACAGACAACTGTAAAATACATCAGCAGGATGGAGCTAATATTTTGAGTGTAAATAAGAGCACAACCTCATGCATAATTTCTTATAACATACGAAAAAAATGCAAAGTTAAATTCAACTAAACAGTGATTGTGCATTATATGTGCAGAAGTGTGTTCTCTCTAGAGGATATGTCCTCAAGAAATGTTTTTGTACAGTTCATTTCGGCCTTTGGTAGATTTTCACTGTGTACTTTAATTACAGCCATATTACAGCAGCTCAAATGACTCTCTCATTTAATAATGTGAGATATCAAAGGAGCAATTTGCACACAGTAAAACCCATTCTTTCTCCTGGCCATAAAACCAGTTGTTCATGACATAAAAAGACACAATACTGGTTCGAAACCTCAGTCAGGTGTCACACCTGCCAGCTAAACAGTACCTTTATCTGTCTTCTCATCTGTTTGCACACCATTCCCATCCCCAATATCCTCTGCTCCATCTGCTGCAATAATGTGAGCGCCAGGGTTTGAGAATAAACCATGGCCACTGTGAGCTACGGCTGATTATTGTCATGCTTGGCATTCACTTCCTGGCAAACAACGGAAACGGTGTGTCACCGTCATTCAGGCCCACGATAAAGAGCAGGGGCGTTTCAGAGGAGCGCAGCCTCCAGCATTATATGAACTGATGCTAATAAACACTGAGATTTGGTTATGGGGACAGGGGAGGAGGGGTTTATCTAAAGGTCTACGCACGCCTCAGGAAATTACTTTACCCTTATCTCCGGGACACTCAGCTGGGTGCCACGGCAACTCAAAAGGCTCTCCAATTTCCCGCCAATTTCACTAGACATTGCTCACTAGAGCTTGCGTTGTTTTTGACATTTGAACACTTTTGTGTGCATATGTGGCCAAAAACACCCCGCTGGCCTTTGACCGACAGTCTGCGTCTCACCGGCTTAGCTCTAATCTGTGTTCTTCTGGCATTTCGAGCTTTCCAACGGTCAATGCTCAAAGCAGGAACACAGTTATCTCACCTCTACACCGTCCAGAAGAGGTCGGAACTCAGGACAGATGAACGCACTTCCAGCATAGGCAGCGTCAATATGCAACCATATCCCCTCTGCGTTACCTGCCACAGAAAAGCAAAAAACCCCATAAACTTAGCATTTCTAGTGTAAAACTCTACAATCTATAGTAGGAAAGAGTCTTACTCACATATAGGCCCGATTTCAGTGATGCGGTCGAACGCACATGATGGAGTCGTTCCTAATGTGGCACAAAACTGAGAAATTGAAAGAAGCATCTTAAAATCTCAGTCTCTGTCTCAGTAGGCTACACATGAATAATCATTATGTGTTTAGTGTTTTCCAGATTCAGCCTAGGAGAGGTTTGGGAATTGGTTCATTAGTTAGATTAAACGCTTATTGACCTACATTGGCTATCCATGGTTGCTTGAATTAAATTCAAGTCTCTAACCTCAGCCATAACCCTTTCATTCAGGCTTACGATCCTACTCGCTCCCTCCGCTCCTCCAAGGAACATCGCCTGTCTCTGCCATCCCCACACACAAGGCAAACCCACTCCAGAATGGTCTCATTCCTAATTCCCCATTGGTGGTACGAGCTTCCAAAGGTTACCAGAGCAGCAGAATTCTCTTCAAAAAAATCCTGAAGACTGTTTAGAGAGCATCTCCTTTCTTTATGCACTACCTATCTTCTTGCACTACTCCCTACCTAAAGACCTAGCACTTAGAACTCTCTTTTGGTTCTCATTCTGTCCTGAAACTTGTTTCCTCAAATTGTTAGTCATTTTGGATAAAAGCATCTGTCAAATGAATGTAATGTAATGTAATGGATCAGATATGCTGAGAAATCACTAAAAGAGAAAGTGGGGGCTCAAGGACAAGGACTAGAACATGGAGGACAGGCCAAAATAGGTTGTTTAGACATTTAATACTATGGTTGTTTGTATGGCTGGGTTAAATCTGTATTATCTGTATACATGGCCCTGACAGGGGTCTATGGGATACCAAAGATGCTGAATAAGGTGAAGGAAGATAGCTCATGCCTATTCAGGTCAATTCTACAAAGTTCAAGCGTTTCAGTTCCTGGGTGGGCACCGTGTGTCACTCCTCTCCTTTCTCCCAGGGCAACAACAGCAGGCTGTGGAACTGAACAGACCCATGCAGAACTGCCTCTTTCTGAAATTTAGCTCATCAGAAAATGAGTGTTGAGGATCAAAATAGTCATAAGAAATTCCCATTAGTGTGACTGGTTTCTGGGTTCTACTGCCTGTTTAAGGAATGGGAGTCTCCATCCACTTGCCAGGAAGTATTTTAACATGGTGGCTCTTCATGGATCCTCTCATTGAAGCCAAGTATTAAATTAGCCTGGACAATTTAACATGTTGCAATATGCCCCTTGGGAAACTGCAGGTCCCATAAACATTACCCCTCTCCCCTGCTAAACCTGGTTGAAGATCTATTCATCTAGTCAGAGAGCATGTCCTCTCCAGACCTATCTTGCACTACTCCCTACATAAGGATTTTAGCACGTAGAACTTTTCTTTGTTTCTTTTAACATCATGAAACTTGAATATTTCCTCAAAATGTAAGTCGCTTTGGATAAAAGCAATTTGCTGAACCACAAATTCTGCTCTCCACCAAAACATTATACAGCTGCATGTCTGTTTATCAGTCTGTGATCTGAAGCGCAAGAGCAAGGCCACCTCTGAGGAAAGAGCTTAAACAGGCAGTTTATGTTCAGAGGCTCTGTAATATGGCTGAACTAAGGCAATTCTGCAATATAAATTTTAAATAACTATGAAACAAAAAGATTTCTATTTGCTAATAAATGTATGCAAACTGTTTAAGGTGCACTTACTTTTACACAAGTAATGCAGAAGTTACAAAGCTTTTTTCATCAATAAATTCAATGATTATTTAAAAACTGTTTTCTTGTGCTGTCTTATATTACATTTTGTATGAGAATTTGAAAGCATTATTGTGAGAAATATGCAAGGGGATGCAATAAAGGAAATCATCTATTACATTTTCACGGTATTGTTTTTAATAAAGCACTTCTTTATTTAGTGTCTATTGTGAAAGTGCTTCAGCAGTACTAGTCACTAAATTAACTTGACTCGCTGATGCAACTGAATCAGTGTGTATGCTACATGCTAACACAGCTCTTAGCAGACCGTGATCTTCATTCACGTCATATACAGCCATGGAAAATAATAAGAGACTGCATCCTTTTTTTCTGTTTATTGCTTTTGTGGGAGTGTGTCTGTGTAAAATGTGCATGTCACTGTTGTTTTATACACTATTGACCACACTTGATTCAAAATTCAGAACAAAACAATGTTTGGAGAAAATGTAAAAATCATACATATAAATAATTTATTATACCTTGTGTGTATAATGAATTATTTATTCACAACACTCCCATTATTTTACAATTGCGACAATTAAAATAGTGATGTTAAGAGTGTGTGCATGTATGACTCTGTTTCAGCCCATTAGAAACTGAATCAGGAGTGAAGCTGCTGGAATACAGCACAGAGAATTGCTGCTATACAAACACTACTGCACTTGTGCAACCTGTGCATTTTACACACACACTGCCGCAAATTGTACGAACAGCAAACAGAGAAAAAAGGGAAAAGTGGTCTCTTATGTTTTCCATGACTGTATAAACTCTTAAGTTGCCAAAAAGTTCAGTTCATGGTCTTACATAGAAGGGGATGAGGCCTGCTGCCTTGTCCTCTTCAAGGATTTTTCTAACGGTTTCTCCACGAACGGAAAACTTGCTGTCAGTGGAAATTTTTTTCATTTTCACACCTCCTATTAGACCTGCTCTCTCCACTGAGGAATGAGCCTGTTGAGAAAGAACATTGTAGTTAGACCAGAAACAGCACCCTCAGTTCACAGGTTTAAGCAGCAAAATATTTAACATCTATGAGCATACTATCACATTTAATACCTTACTTTAAGATTCACTGGTAATATGACATTTTTTATTCACTTTTTAATTAACGTTCATTATGATGCAAATTGTATTAGAACATAAAAGTTTGAATAGCTATTGCTAAGGACTCATAACACATTTTTCACCACTTTTCCAAAATATTTGATGTAAACATTGTCCAGTTCTCAAAAAACAGCCTGTTTTCAATTCATTGTCTTTACAATGTCTTTGTAGGTTTTTTCATGTTCTTCTGTGTGACTGTTGTGTAAATGTTGCTATGCCACACCTAAACCTCGAACCTGAGACATCCTCAATCCTCTTTTATTTTATTCTTCAGCTTTGCACTCAAAGCACTGCTTGATTTTCAGTTGGATCTTGGGAGTTATTTATTTATTTTAAAGATTAGCATTACTGTAATCAAAGAAATCAAATAAGACTTTTCATCTGTCATGCAAACATGTATTGTACTTGAGAAGAGCCAAAGGGTTCGGTGAGCTGCTCTGCTGCAGTGCCTGCATTTTATTCATATTATTGCATCTGTAATCATACAGAAATGTTAGATTTCTCATTAATGTCAATTCAGATAGATGTGTATTCATCAGCTTTGGTATCTGTATCAGTGGACGTGTGCATAAAAAAATACCAGATGTCAATCCACAATCCCTTTCTCTGTGGCTCTTTGCATTATGTGTTACTATGTATTATGTATTTTATGCAGTTACAGTATTAGACACAGTACAGTAAACCCCTATTTTAATGTGGCTCAGCAGTCGCGGTTTCAGTCCAACGCAGATTTTTTTCTGAGAACTGAACTAATAATTGTTTGCCGAAACCCCCGCATTTACGCGGAAACTGCAAATATTCTCCGCATTGTCTTTTTACGTTTTGTGACGTCCAGGCCTGGTCCGCCACACCCCCTCGTCCTTGTACTGGGTGGCTAAGCACCACGCCCAAACATAAACAACCCAGCACGAGGGCGAGGGGGTGTGGCGGACCAGGCCTGGACATCACAGCTTTTTCTGTGGCAATATATACGTTTTCATACATTTAAGTGCTAATTTATTAAGAAAAATATGATTTACTAATTTTGTAACATAAATATTAATGTAAATTCAGCTACATGTCCATATAAAATAACATATTTTGGGTACTGTGTAGAGAAACACAAGGAAAGCGCATCTTGGGATGGTAAAATACTGCTGTGCTCAGAGGCGGGAGGTTTAAAAGAAGCCAATCCGAGAACGCTATTTATTTCTCCTTGCTGCTGATTGGCTGCTGCCCTGTGACGCTGCAGTCAAGAATTTCAAGATAAAATAAAAAGTACATGGCACAACTAATAAAATAAAATGTATTAAAATATAAATATACACATTTGTATGTGTATAAATAATAATAAGTAGCTTGAATTTTATGTGACTCTGCAGACTCTGACCTGGTCGGAGGAATAAGCCACTAATTTGGAGATGATGTCGGCCTCAGAACGCTCAGGATCTTCAGCTAGTATCCGCTTCACCATCCGGGTCCGGGCGGCCAGGAGTGCCACCAGAGTTGCTTCACTAGCGGTTCCCTGTAATTGAATGCAAACATCATATGTGATTTAATGCTTTTAGCAACCATGGACCAGTGTGTTCATTTATGCATTCATCATCTTCTCCACGAAGGTCAAAGCACATTCCGAACTGCAAAAAAAACCACCAAATGACATCTGTTGCCCATTTGCTTGCGTTCATGACTGATCATGTTTACTTTTTTTGTGATGCAGCTTTAAAGGAATAGTTGAGTAAAAAACTAATGTCCACATTTTTCCACTCCAGAAACGGCCAAGACATGTTTGTGCTTTGTTAATTTAGAACTTAAGCTATGAGGCTAACATTGCTAAAAAACATAAAAGGTCAGCAGTTACCCAAATCTTTTCCATTAAATAACTCCTCAAAACTTCTCTCAATACGATCTAATTGCATCCAGCTCTTTATTGAGGCAAAGCAGTATTGCCTTACTGATATTTTTTAAGATACAGTAAGAATTACTGTGAGATTGAATGTGACATTTTAAAATTTAAATGAACAAAACTTCACCACTATGAGCAATGATTTTATACCAAAACCAGGGTTGGTATTCTCAAAGCAAAGCTGTAAGGAAAACAGACAGTGGACATCAAACCTGCCATGGCTGATCAACTACATGTAGGGAAGAGGAAATTTGATTTCTTGTCAAACTATTTCATTAATACATTAATACACACCAGTAAAAACCCTAATATTTTTTCTCGTACAGAAAGTACATTTCTAAAAATAAAGGTGGCAAAGATAATTATTCGGATGCCACTAGGGGTCTTTCAATTGAAGATTTTCTAAAAAATAATGGGGATGTAACACAAAGGTTCTAGACATAGTAATGTTTTTTCCTAGAGCCAAGTCAAGAACTGTTTGGAATGTTTCAGAGATGAGAAAGACCACCAGCAACGTGGGCCTGCAGAGCAAGGTTTCTGCTAAAGTGGCCAGTGGGTGTAGAGGCTAATCGAGAATCTAAGGGATGAAATGTGTTTGTCAATGTATATTCATCACTGAACCCTGCAATCATGTTTCTTGTTTCTTGATATTGATCAGCAGTCAGCACGGCCATTAGAGATGCACCTGCAAATCTGAGCAGCTTATGGTTTCTGGTCATTCACTTTCAGTAAGTGGGAAGGGGCTCCAATTCAAGCACCTTCATCATGTATTGAATAAGCTGGCTGGGTGGCAGGCCTTTTCTTTAATCCCTCTTATTTCAAGATAAAAATGCACACCCACAGTCTCATTAGCACTGTGGAAGACAAGAGGAGGGCTGCTGTGTGATCCTGCTGAATAATTACACAAACATTTCAGGGAAAATGTGTAGATACCGCAGAGCTTTAATCGATTTGAAATGTCAGAATGAAATGCTTTTTGGCTGATCACAGTATAATCTACTGAAAGTGATGAACAATGCAAGCAAGTCTTTTTAATGTCAGTTTTTAGCCACAAACCAAAATAATGGCAATGCAACGAAGCGATCCCTCAATGCATCAAGGAATAATGTTTCAACGTAGCAACATTAGTAAACTGTAAGTCATCAGTGGATGTATAGTGGTAGCATCCTCAAGTCCTTCAGCAGCACTCAGGTTCTGACCTCAGAGTTGTTTGGTGGGATTTTCTTGGGTGGTGGACCACTAGCAGTGACACTGATGTGTTAAAATCCCAGAAACACTGGGATCACTAGTCAACAGCGGTCCTGTGATCCAGTGACGAATGGCTGAAAAACTGTAACTGTGCAAACTGCACAGGGGTCCTATAAGGGAGGTGGAGCTCTTTAAGTGGGTAGTGAATGAAGCAGATATTTCTACAAAGATGATTAATGCATCCAAATATTCTGAACACACTGTGCGAACATAGACCCTCTACATTATAAAAATTAGGGGTCTTTGGAGTCATCTAGCTGTCTAAAGTACTGGGTCTTCCAAAAACCAGGGTTAAGAACCCCCGGCACTTAATTGCTATATAACTAACTGCACCTAACAATTTATATGACCCATATCATAATTTGTGTTGCATTTTTCCATACCCCCCGAATAAATCACACACAACAAGGTCTACTAACGATGCAAACATCCTTAATTAGTTGTTTTTTCATTTTCCAATCTCCATTCATTCCATATGACAGGGGCAGGTGGATGGCCTAGTGGTTAGGGCCGCACTCAGAATGTTGGGGGTTTGAATCCCAACTGCTGAGGTACCCATGAGATACTGTCCCCACACGCTGCTCCCCGGGTGCCCCTCGTTGGTGGCAGCCCACTGCCTCACTTGGTGAATGGGTTAAAATGCAGAGAAAGAATTTCATGTGTTGTGGTGTGTTCATGTGTTAATACATTAAACAGGCTGCTTTTGCGTTTAATACATATTATTGAGTTTTGTCTCGATTGGTTACCTTGTACTGCATCTCATTCAAATAACAATGCCAGGCTGAAACACTTTTCAGTGTGAATGGGTGGGGCTAAACTGCTGAATAGGCTGCTAAACGTAAATGCTTTTTATTACATCACAAAAATTGTGAAATCAAAACAGGCTAGTTTTGCAGCTTAGATTACATATATGGACTGGGAATGGTACATTTTTTAAAAGTTAACAGTGGTTATATACTACAGCAAACTCTTTTTTCTTGAAAGTCCAATATCTTATATTAAAGTACAAGCCTGAATTGACCAAACTGGCGTTCTTCATATAAGGACAC
>JBBPCX010102931.1:10190-22601 GCA_037974365.1 Hydrocynus forskahlii
TTTTCTTGAAAGTCCAATATCTTATATTAAAGTACAAGCCTGAATTGACCAAACTGGCGTTCTTCATATAAGGACACAATATAGAAACTACCACACATTATAAACTTTCCAATACAAGCTAATGGTTCCTCCTAAGACGCCCAAGCCGAGAACCATTAAAGAACCTTTATTTATTATTATTTTATAAGACTGAGTCTAGACTCATTCATTTAAATGAGAGAGACTGAGTGCTTTAATCATTATTCCTGCCTTTCTCTGTGCGTGTCTGCTTTGAGGCATTGTTTTCAGTTCTCACAAGCAATCGACCCCTCATCAGGCAGGCCTAGAGGAAGCCAGTGCTGTTTGTTGCCATAGTGAGCATCTCTGAAAGGGCCAGAGACAAAACAGATGCTGGAGGAGGACACTAGTGTGGACGTACACGAGTGTACACACACACACAGACTTAAAAAGGCCATGGTGGCAAAGCAATGAAATGATCCATCACCAATGTCCTGCCCCACACGCCATGTCTCCTGTACTCAAAACAGTTATAGCAGCGAGGCGCTCGACACTGACTGGATAAATGAAGGTAAATTGGCCTCATCTCATGCAGCCGCGACAACCCGTCTTGTCTTTGGCTGACGCGATAAAAGCCAATTTCCTATGGGCAGGCTATCTTAGTGAAGCACAAGGACAAATCAATGACCAACAAATGTGTTGTTTGTGTGAGCAGACCACATTCTGCAGGCACAGTACTTAAAATCAAATTGCCTGGAACCTTTCAGGTGTTAGAACAAATAAGGCGGTGTTTCGAAAGCGACGTAAACTGAAAATCAAATGCATTTTTGTCAAGGTGTGTGTTGAAAAACAAAACAGTTGACATGCATTTAATTTAAGCTATCAAAGATAAAGAGCAACAGACTGAAAACTAAACCAGTACCATTTTTGAGTATCTGTAGTTTTCCTGACTATTTACATGTTACAGTTGCACTATTGCATGTTACAGTCAGGCACTATGCACATATACTCCGACTCAAATGGAGTATCTCACCTGTATAACACCTCCTCCTTTCCCCTCTGTGCCCGCTAGAAAGTCCTCAGGCAGCTTCAGCATCTTCCCCAGCCAGTCTAACATCACTGTCTCCAGCTCCGTACAGGCCGGACTTGCAGCCTGGATGAAGGAATGATAGAAAAGGAAAAAAGTAAAGTTAATAAACAAAGAGAGTACAGACTGATAAATCCGTCAAAAGAAAGAAGAGAGATGATGAGACATAAGTAGATGAGGGAATATATAACGAATGAATGAAAATATAGTGGAGTAATGGAATGTTGAGAAAGAGAAAAGAAAGGAAAAATAAAAGTTTACGGATGGATGATGATGGATGGATGGATACATGTTGGATGGATGAATAGAAGAAATATGAAAGGATGGATGGATGGATGGATGGATGCACGGATGGAAAAATAGCGTGAGAATAAAGCATACCCAGGAGAAGCCAATACAGCCAATAGCTCCAGACAGCATGTCTGCCAGCATGGCAGGGAAGGAGTTGCCAGTGGGAAAGTAAGCGAAGAAGTACGGGCTGGCCCAGTGAGTGATCTACACAAAAAAAACATACAAAGACATTCATTTCATCCAACAACTTACAGTCACATCATTACACAGGTCATAGTCACATCCTGGTAATTAGTTTTCACCTTTAATCTTGACCATTTAGAATCTCTGATGGTAAGGACTGTGAAAACATGATGACTTCATACTGTTTTCCCTGACGGTTAAAAGAAATTCCACGTGCATGCAGGGAAAACAGCAGCAGGCAGTGGGGGTCTGTCTCCTTGTTCCAAAATTTCCTGTTATGACTCATTCATAAACACCAATATATACTAATAACCATGTTGAAATGTGTTCCAAAGGAAACAGTGACTTCTGTAAGATCTAATTAGCACTAAAAGGAAAATGAAAAGTGTTTGTTCTCAGAGAGCAGAAGTAAAGTATAGATTTTTCCTGACCCAACTGTAAGGTCTCTGTAAAGTTTACAGACTGATCAGCCCTACTACAGAGGTGACTTTTTAGCAAATGGTGAGAATCATCTAAAAGTCTGAATAATTGACTAGTTTGTATATATTTACAAAATGAAAGCATTTAGGCCTTTATTATGTTAAATATACACAAATACATCCATTTGTGTATATCTGTGTACATTTTTATAACAGTTTAAGAAGACTTTAGTCTCAAATGCCAAAATATTCAACATTTAGTGTAACCTGGTGGAGACCAACTGTGATTCATTGGCAAAACACTATACAAACCTCAAAGCTGGTCAGTGTTGACTCACCCCTGGCATGATGACCCTTTCAATGTCCTTCGCCACATCCTCATACGTCTCTGGTTGTTCTGGAGCCTCCTCTGGGATGAGGGTTCTCAGGTAGCCTGGCCTCACATCAGGGTAGACCTGCCTCTTCTCAATGTTCTCCAGGTAATCAGCCACAAAGTCCACCATCTCCTTCCCTCTCCTGCGAAACTCTACGGCGTCCATCCTAAAACTGGAGGTTGAAAGTGAAATTCATCTCCTCTCCTCCGAAATCACATAAGTCTTCTAATGACTTCAAACAGGACTAAAACCTGAACTATGGATCACGCTGTCTACAACTCAAATGTAGTCATTTCACACATCCAAAATGACAGATGAACCTAAATGTGTCACCTGAGTATTTATATGCAGTGTTGATGATGGTATAAGATTAATATGGAAAAAGTATTTTCTTTTGGGACTATTTCTCCCTGGATGTACTTCACCAACAACAATGGTTTGAACTAATACACATTTTGGGCCAAAAGCTGAGGCATCAGACATTTGGTTCCTGCCACCAGTACTATGAGCAATTCTGATTTCCTCTAGAACATTAAACCACTCTGAATCTTAACAATTAAATTGTGCAGAAACGTTCACTAAAGAACCTCCAACTTTCCAGTGAAGAGTAATGTAAATGCTACAGCATAGACAGTTCTAAGCTTCCAACTTTGTGTTACCAGTGTGAGGAATACATGGTTCCTGAACAGAGCCCTAATCCAACTAAACACCTTTGTGATAAATTAGAACATGGACCGTGAGATGGGATTTCTCATCCAACATCAGTATCTGATCCCACAGGAACTAATTCTCACAGACACACTACAAAATCTTATGGAGGGAGTGGAGGCTGTTTTAGTGACAAAGGCAGGTCAACTACTGCACATTATTGTGGAATGGGATGCCCTAAAATGTTTTTTTCATTTAAATTTACGGCATTTAGCAGATGCTTCCATTCTCTAACTACAGGGGACAGTCTCCCTGGAGCAACTTGGGGTTAATGGTCTTGCTCAGGAACCCAGTGGTGGTGTGCTGAAGGAGCTCTTGGTCCAGTCACAAGTGTCCTACCCACTAGGCCACCACCATTATGCACATTTCAACATAATGTATGGCAACATTTTGTTATTTTCACTGTTTTTCATATACACTGACAAGGCAAAACATTACAACGACCCGCCTAATATCGTGTAGGTTCCCCTCATGCTGCCTAAACAGCACTGACCTGTCATCGTGACGTGGGGGCTCCATGGTTTGGACTTGTTTGTCCATCACATCCCACAGATGCTTGATCAGACTGAGATATGGAGAATTTGGAGGCCAAATCAACAACAACAACTCTTTGTCATGATCCTCAAACCATCTCTGAACATTTTCTACAATGTGGCAGGAAACATGATCTTTATCCTGCTGAAAGAAGCCACTGCTAGTAAGGAATACCACTGCCATGAAAGGGTCAGCCTTAACAGTTTTAGCAATTTTTGCTACAGTAGATCAGAACACTGGCTTGAATCAATGAACCCTGGGCTCCGGTGACTCTGTTCCCAGTGCAATGTTTGTCCTTTCTTGAGCCACTTCTGCAAGGTACTGAACGCTGCACAACAGGACAAACCCACAATACCTGCCCTTTTGGGGATGCTCTGACTCAACATTCTAGTCATCACAATTTAGCCCCGTTGCTCACCCATTTTCCTACCTCTAACACACCAGCTCCAAAAACCGACTGTTAACTTGCTATACTATATATCACACCTCTTGATGGGTGCCATTGTAACCAATTATTTACTTTACCTGTCAGTGGGTTTAATGTTGTGACTTATAATTGTCTATGCAGATGGGAGTGGCAAATGAAAAAAAGTGGCAAATGAAAAAAAGAAGAAAAAAAAAAAACAACATACATTGAAGGAACAGAATTTTTCAGGAAATTCCTTTAATAGGTGACCTAAAATACCCTGTGGACGGGATCATTGTCACTCTGGAAGAGACCTCTCTCAACAAGAAAGAAATCACAGGACAAAGGTAGTCGGTCAGAAATACTTTGTACTAGATCTGCAGAGACATTCCAAGTGTACATTAGCATCTCAGACACAGCGGTCTTAAACAGACTGCAACTTCTCTTTCTAATACTTCGGAAACGCCTCCCTTGTAATTCCACATTGTAGGTGTACAGTTAAAGATTGTCACTCATCCTCTATCCCTTCATCAGTGCTCATCTTTCAAACACAGGACCACAGCACTGCGCAGTTTTTTTCACTCAACCTAGCAGTGAAAATGACGTGTATAAAACACACGAGCCAGCACAACACACACTACAATGGCACTACGATCGTTATACATACTACCATTACCATATCATGCAGTGAGAATTCCTCTTGCATAGTTTGAGGGAAGCACAGCACACAGGCTAATAATCTCCCAAGCCTTGCTGCCCCTGATTCTCTTGAGTAAACACTTTCTTCACTCTAATCCACATTAATACAGCCTAATGCAGGTGAGCTGAGTGCATGAGTGTCTGGGTCAACAGCTCACCCTGAGGGCTGCAGGTCTATTTGATTACACGATTCCAAATACTATTAAAGCCCTTAAGCCCCACCATTCAGAACCTTACACACACACACACACACACACACACACACACACATGCACCAATTTCACCCACATTGTATTCATACTAAACAGTCAAAATTAAAGCAGCAATCTTAAGGAACACTAATCCTGTTGCAATGATTCACTGTGCCTTTTATTTCATGTGTGTGTGAGACGTCAGTTTGTGAGTGACTGTCACATGGAACACGCAGGTGTGCAGAATAAAGCAAAATCAGAAATGCATGGTTTGCCCCCACCATTATTAAATACAACAGACTAAAGCAATATACAGCCACTTTATTAGAAACAGCAATGCTTGACCACATTCATGATCAGTTTCTACCAGGTCACGTTTGACCAGATAATGTTTGAGTCGTGGATTCATTCTCAACACAGCAGTGACACAGACACGGTAGTGACACAGTAGAGTGTGTTTTTGGTAAAAGTGCCTCGGGTACAGTGGTGGTGGTGTTTTACACATATTTGTGTCTCTGCTTGGTTAAGAATCATTCACCACCCAAAATGTCCAACCAAGAAAGGCATTGTGGTCAGAAACTGACAACTGATGAAAGGCTGGAAATGGCTAATGCAACACTCTTCAATAAAGTCAAATAATTTAGATAGATAGATAGACAGATAGACAGATATATAGATAGATAGATAGATAGAGACACACATACATGTGCAAACACACATATAATATTATTCATTTATTGTCAAATTTAAATGTGCGTGTGTGTACACACTCATATATATAGGCAATAAATAAAGTAAGTAAGAGAGAGAGAGAGACAGAAACACACACCAAGGCACACCAGCACAGAAAGAAATAAAACTAAGCATTAAAGAAAATAACCTTTTCTGCCAAGCACTCATACACACTCCAACTGAACCTTGCTCTTGCTCTGGTCTAATCATTCAACAAGTGATCTCTCTCTCTCTCTCTCTCTGTCTTTCTCTGTCTGTCTGTCTCTCTCTCTGACTGGATGACAGAAGGGGCAGTGTACTTACAGTGTCAGTCAAAAAGCTCTTTCCGCCACCTCCTCTTCACTGGTCAGAACAAGGTTTCTGCAGGGTCACCCAACACACACACACGCTCACACACGCGCACACACGTCGAGCAGAGTGGAGCGGTGAAGAGGAGCCTGTGTCTTTATCTGCTGAGTGCACCTTTCAGGCAGCCAATCAGAGCATGGCTTTTAGCCAAAGCAGCGCACGCAGGCAAGGCAGGAAGGGCTGATTCACGAGTAGTTAATGAGATCCTACTCACTTTCCACACACACACACACACACACACACACACACACACACACACACAAACACACGCACTGTAAGCTTTCACAGTACCTGTGAAGATAAGCTTGCCAAAGTTCACTTACCTGCACCAACTTTACCTGTGGTCCGTCTCTGTGAGCAGGTGGGAGAGACTGAAGATGTTGATGAAGATGATGAAGATTTCTGCCCCTCAGACATCCTCAGTATCACTGCATTCATGGCAGGGGCAGCATGCTGACCCCATGTGGTTACTTGGTCAACGACTTCCTTTTTTATATCTGTGTGTTTGCAGAGCTCCAGACTTGAATGTACAGGTGTGTGTGACCAATTCTGGCACACCTGGTCCATTGGCATGCTTAAAGAATCACTTGCAGCATCTGTGAAGATTTGAATAAAACAAGATTATGTATACAAACTACACCACCCTAAAACGTATAGAGTATATGAGGTATCAGTGGATCAGGGCCATGCGTCAGTAGTAAAAGTGTGAAATATTGCACTGTAACACATTAACTGCGATACAGCACGCTTGATCTGATAAAGTGACTGATAAACTGTTAGTTGTAAAGCAGCCACGCAGAGGAGTAGTAAAAGTGTAAGAAAGACAGTAGGCGACTACAGTACCCATAATTTCAGCCTAACAATAACAGCAAGGTGACAGTGCGGAGTTAAAGGCATGACTTCTATTTATTTGCTGAAATGAATGTGTTGAAAAAATAGAGCAAATGTGGTGTGCGCAAAAGTTTAGGCATGCTATCAGTTCTAGCTCCCCTATGGTTGTTCATAAGAATAGTGTATTTGGCTTATTAGTGTTTAATCAGGTCTATAGAATTCCAGAGCGTGATAACTGGAGTAATGTGGGGTATTGTGCCTACATTCAAAAGCCATGGGCTGACTGAGATTCAGATGATCCAAAACTACGGATAACTGACTTTTACAAACCAAGAGAAGACTGCAACACAAATCTAAAAACTTCTTAATTGTAATTTTTACTATCTGATAAGATAAGATAAGATAAGATAATATAAGATAAACCTTTATCAGTCCCACAATTTGGGAAATTTGCTTTGTCATGGCAGAAAGTGGACAGTACAAAGTTAGGAGCAGCAACAATTAAGAAACAATAGAATAGAACAGAATAAAATAGAATAAAATTAAAAAATAAAATAAAATAAAATAAGCAGAAATTAAGCAAAACTGACAAAAAAAATCTCTTCGCTTGACTTTGGCTGGAATAAGAGTCATAATGGACTGGTCAACAGTTCAGTTTGGTTGCATCAAAAGGAATCTTTAAGTATGCTCTGATCACAAAGGTCAACATCAGTAGTATTTTGACCTATTTTAATTTTTATCTTATATACTACATATGTTGATCCCGGAGAAAATCACCTGAGTCCTCTCTGTTTAACTCATTGACCTGAGTGAAGCAGTGGGCTGCCACCCAGGGAACAGTGTGTGTTACCTTGCTCAAGGGTACCTCTGAGGTGCCATTTGCAGTTTGCAGCTGCCAATTTGTAATATAATATATGATATAATAAACCAGACACGCTGTTCTTTTAAGTGCTGCGGTCTGATGGAACAAAACAGAGCTGTTTTGGCCATGATCACCAAAGATGTTTGTATAAAAAAGAAGCATTTCAATAAAAGGAATTCTTGTTAAGCATGGAGTAGATGTATTACACTTTAAAGATGGCACAGGAAATGTTACGGGGCTAGAGGGAAGAAAAGATTTTTAAAATCAACAAATCCTGGAATTCAGTGATCCACAGTCAGTGAAGAAACTTGAGAAGAAAAGAGGCTGGGTATTACAAGAGCATGATTCAAAACATACACCAACATTAACACTGAATTACTTCGTTTAGAAATGGTCTTTGTAATTCCTAGACTTGAATATTTTTGAAAACTGTGATTAGATTAGACATGCTGCGCATGCAAGTCCATCTATGCATATTTTGAACCAAAACATACAAAGAAATTCCTGACTGGAAGATTTTATTGTCACATTCAGCAAATAGGTAATAACTGTATATTAAAATTGTCAGTATCTTTTAGATTTCATGCAAAAGTGATTATAAACCATTTTCAATGAACAAAAAGTGCCAAACATTTTCATACAACTGTATTTTGATTGATGTTCTGCATCAAAACCAATACTAGCTTTATAACACTGGATATTGGTCCAGTGTGACTAATCCACACTGAATAGCACTTCTTAGTCTTGGCCATTATTAAATTGTAAAAACACAACATTATCAATGTTTAGTACAATAGCATTCAAAATGTGAGCAATCCTTAAAGAATGTTGGAGCTTGATCACCTCCACTACGGTAAATTAGCCTCTGCTTCTGGAGGGCCAGTGTCCAGTACAGCTAGGCTTTCCTTCCTCTGACACACCTGATTTCAATCATCTGTTAATCACCAGGTTTGGTGAGTGTGCCTGAAAATGTGAAATACCAAGCTGTTCTGGACACTGGCCCTCCAGGACAGCAGTGGGGGACCCCTGCTCAACTGTACGTTTATGTTTATGTTTATTGGTGTTGGGTTATGGTTGGGAGTGCTATGGATTTGCCTGCATTTGCTCTGAATAAAATGTACAATGCAAAAAATATATATTTTCATAAATGAATTGCATAAATAAATTGACTGGATCTACGAGTTTGGATATCGGTATCAGTATTATGAATAAGAAAGCATGGTCTCATCTTATTGAACGTGTTGTTGAATGGCTTGACATGCCCTTTGCACATTGTACCTGTTACAGTCAGATCCCACTGGATTTATGCTCCTGAAAATATTCTGCCTGACACACTTCTGAGCATATCTGGAGTCTCTCCAGCACTTCTACAACGACAGCATCATCAAAAGAAATTATGGAGAGCCTGAAAACAATAATCAGTGTATAGTAACTGCATAAACAAGCAGAGCAGTATTTTCTCATTATGCAGCGATCATATTTTGTTTGTTTTTTAATTGTCTTCCATTTATTTCCTCCTGCTGATCCTTCTTCAATGAATAGTTTAATTCACATTTGATCTAGATGTATATTCACTATAGTGATGCATATACCCTGTACATTACCAAGCATGGTATTTTGCCTTTTGTGGAGGCATCCTTGTATTCATTTTGTAATATTAATTTACCACTCTGTGTTATCCATTATGATTTTAATTCTGAATAAGCTCTGAATAAGCACTGTGACACAAGTCCTCATTCAAGCTTCATCCATGCTTTAACAGTGCCCCCTCTGGTAAGGATGTTACCAGCTGTGAAGAGTCATCCTAGCATGGCATCCTAGCATGGCATCCTAGCATGGCACTGTCCTCAACGGGCTCACCTGGCTTGCCTTGATATCTGAATACCATAAATTAGCAACTGGCAATTTTATTAGAAACACACACCTTGCAGCTCTAACCTGCTAGTATAGTATCAGTTGTTTCTCAGTATGTTAGTCTCCCTCCAGCTGCACCTGACTGGATATTTCTGGGAGGTGCTGTGTTGATAATGATCTACTGTCCAAATTACAGTAGTCCTGTGGAAGTTTGGACCACTGATAACCTAATCCTCATTTCCCCATATCTAAGACAAAAGAATCAAACCTTGAACAATAAACATGTCTAGGCTGATTGGAAAAACAGGGAAAATTGTGAATGTTTGACTTTTCTCTGTGCTTTGACAGTGGATGCACTATGATCCTTAACCTTTGATGGATGTCACAATTCTGGTGGCAGTAAATTTGTAATAGAGCAAGGACTCTTTCTATCAGTTTTATTCTTATGATTATTTTGACTGTAACTACAGATTTAATCAAACTATAAAAATATTAAATCCAATATCAGTATCCAATATCAATATACAATTCAATATCGGATTTTCTCTTTCAGTCCCATTATGAGATTAATATTGGTTTTATGTACCTAAAACAGGTCATTTTTACACAGCCTTTACTTTGGACTTCTCACCCAACAGTACCTGACCTCACTAATGCTCTAATGGCAGTCAGAAGGTTGAACACAGCAATGTTCTAAGACCCGGGGCAAAGACTTCCAAGAACAGTAGAGGCTGTTACTGTATTAAGAGGAGACAAACCCCATTGGACAAACACATTAAAACCCTTGGTTTCAGAAGAAATGTGGGAAGCGAATGTGTCTACTGACATATAGATTTGAGGCCAGACTTCCAGACACAGATTAAATCTTAGACTAAAAGTAATTCCGGTGGCTATTGGCACTGAAATGTAGTACAAGATTATGGAAACCCACACATGGTGAAAAACAGAGGTGCTAGTTGGTGCTTGGCACACATTACTGATGCAGCTAAGATCTAATGTGATACTGGCTTGATACTGTTAGATGCAGGTTTTCTGTTGTTTACTTAAGAAACATATTGCACCATATTCCACTGCAGTTATACTGACACCATAAACCACACCTCGAAACCAAGGTTTTATTGAATTTCATAAATAGTTAGGTCATGAAAAGGTACGAGTATGCCTCGATGGGGCTGCTTGTGGTCTAGTGTTTAGGGCGTTGCCCCTGCAATCAGAAGATGGTGGGTTTGAATCTCAACACTAGTATTATCCCTGAGGTACCCTTGAGCAAGGTACCGTCCCCACACACTGCTCCCTGGGCACCCCTCGCTGGTGGCAGCCCACTGCTTCGCTGGTTAAATGCAGAGAAAGAATTTCACACAGCACGCAGTGTGTGGTGTGTTCTCGTCTGACTTTAAAATAGCCACTTTACTTTACTGTGAATGTAATGTGTATTTACATTTGGGCCTAGACAGTTGTTGGTACCCTTAAAGTTTTGTACCTTGGTGAACAGAAATGTACATGTACAGTAAATTTTTTTTTTGACAGTGCACGGTCCAAAACGACTTTTAGATCCCTAACCTAATTTTTGGCCTTCAGAGATTCCTCGAAATAAGGGGTAGTCAACTACGACGGAAATTTCCAGAACTCATCGATTTCCAGTCCACCTGGCGACTCGCTAGGGGGGGCAATGCCTTCGAATGCCCCCCCTTGGCGCCGTCACTGTCACCCTATATTATTATTTGATATTGTAATTTTCCTTCCAAATTTCTGTTATTTTTTAGCCTTTGTCAATGTTAACAGACTCATTTTACCTGTACTGCAGCAAGCCACTAGGGGATAATCAAAAACTCAAAATAAGGCAGGTTAGTCCACTGTCGTCAGAGAAGATAAACAACGATTCAGGCCAAACATCCGTTTCGGCTTCCTTTAACCCTCTGAGGTCGGAGGATCCAAAAATGGATCCTTTTCAGGTTTTCCGAAACAATCATCTAAATCTCTGTGAGTTTTTGTCCCAGAAACATGTAAGTAACACCATTACTGCTCGCCTCAGCCTTGCCCCTCAGCTTGTCAGATGTAAAACAGCAATCTGAATACATGAATAGCAGTGGCGTGATTGGCTCATTGTGCAGCAGGGGGCGGTGAGAACACGCCCCTTTTTCACCCTAAACAAACAGCACACGCTGTACACAAATATCAGTTTTAACTCGGTACAGCTGAAAGTCATTTCCATGTGCGGGCTGCACTTAGTGAACCCGGAAGTGCGCGCGCCCTGACCGGCGGATAACTAACAGACTGAAGGCTTGTTTCATTTGATTTCGAAAAAAAAATAAATGTAGGAACATACTTTTCCCTCCTCACTAGGCTATTCTTGATTCAGTAATATCAGAGAAATTTTAATATAAGGAGAACTCCCGCTCTCAGAACACTTCCTCGGGCGAGTTCAGAATTTAGCCGTCTAGCTCCATGGACGTCCATTCATTATCCATTGGGGGGGCAGATGGAAAGCTCTGGCGGGCCGGATGTGGGCCGCCAGTTGACGATCACTGCTCTAAATATAGCAGCCGATCTTTTTACTACGATTACATATATATAAACACACATACACACACATTATATATATATGTAATTGCATTTTGATGAGAAAAGTTTTTTTTGCCCTTTTAATGAGATGTTAAGATGACCTGGTCAGGCTGTGAAACTCAGTGAAGGATGCAAGATTGAAGAGTTTAAGTACCAAAGAGTTTACCAAAGTCCCTAAAACAAGATGCGATAAATATATGGATAAAAATAGGCTCCTTACTTCCTTACGCAGTCTTAATACATTTTGGACAATGCCATGCTTCCAACTTTGTGGACACAGTTTGGGGAGGAACCCTTTCTATTCCAGCATGACTGTGTCCCAGTGCACAAAGC
>JBBPCX010102951.1:0-22598 GCA_037974365.1 Hydrocynus forskahlii
TGTGTGTGTGTGTGTGTGTGGGTGTGTGTGTGTGTGTGTGTGTGTGTGTGTGTGTGTGTGTGTGTGTGTGTGTGTGTAGTGGAGGTGTGTCGAGGCAGGCAGCTGACAGGAACTCAGCGTTTCAGCTTTGTCCATCCTGTCAGCACCTATCAGCACATGAAGCTGCACAGGAGGATTCTGGGACATCTTTCCGCCGTTTACTGCATCGCCTTCGACCGAACAGGATCTAGGATTTTTACGGTGAGCTTCCTTCACTTTACAGAACTTTACACCCCCAAATTTTACAGTCTCAACTAATTAATAATCTATCTGTTTATATGATGATTTCCACAGAATTAATCAAAAACTAGATCAGACGTGTTTTCACGTCAAGATCAGACGAGGTTTAAACTGTGAGGAATTAGATGGACTGTAATTAACAGTTAATAGAGTAATTAGCTGCAATGGTTTAGACATTGTAGGCCACCTGTAAATGCTCAACTCTGTTAAATTCACTCTTAACCTAATCTTAAACCTTGTCCTGATCCTAATCCTTGATTTCATCCTAGATTTCATCCTACAACCAATCCTAGCACCCTTAAAAATCAGACGAATTTCACCAGGTACTTCATGAACGATTTAAACATATCTAGAAAATCTTTAGGATGCTTCCCAAGTAATGTGAACTTCAAAAATGTATTTAAATTATTATTATTATTATTTTATTATTATTATTTTGCTGAGTAATCTGCCTCCAGATTTAATAGAGAAGTCATTCTGGAATGTCTTGCAGATTTCTTAGGTATTTATGAATCATCTGCAGCTCATCAGTCTGTAATCATCTGACCTCCCTCCTCCAGACTCCTGCTGATCTTTGACCTGTGCGGTAGCAGAATCAGTGTGAATATTTAGTTGATGGATATTAAAAACCTAGATTCCAAATTGTTTTCCAAATTGGTTAAAGGTTGTGTGTGGTGATATAACAACTAATGTAGCTGAAGATGTTTCCTCCAGAGGTCTCCAGAGTTCTTCTGAGGTTCTGTGAGATGGCACGGGGAAAATTGCTCAGTTGGGTTCCTCTTTATGTCCTCAGGGTTCAGACGATGCCTTGGTGAAGATCTGGTCATCTTTTGACGGGAGGCTCCACTCCACACTGCGAGGACACCACGCTGAGATCTCAGACCTCGCCGTCAACCTGGAGAACACCCTGATCGCCGCCGGCAGCTGCGACAAAACCATCCGCGTCTGGTGCCTTCGAACCTGCGCCCCGGTGGCCGTCCTGCAGGGGCACAGTGGATCCATTACCTCCTTACAGGTGTGGCCTCCTGTGGTCAGGGGTGGGAACGGCTCATTAAATAATGAAACTGGCAGAGCTCAGACTCATCAGAAAGTGGGCTTATTAGAGGAGGTGGTGATTGACAAGAAAGTAACCATGGCAATGAGACAAGGGGCTTTAAGCACTGTTTGTTGTAAATAGACTAAAAATAAACGTGTAACACAAAAACCAACTAAGACATGAGAGTGGACCTGAATGATGAACAATTTAATTCATCAGTATCTCTGAGCAGTTTGGCGAAGAAGCTTATTTAAATTAATTTATAATGACAGTTTTGCATTCTAATTACCTTCTAAGTACCAGGTATCCCCTTTTTGTTTTGTTTTAGGGTTTTTTATTTTTTTATTTTGGTTTTGCTACTCCAGCTCTACAGGGCCTATATTAGGTCGACACGTCCTGCATCAACATAATATATTTATGAATGTTTTAGTTTGTGTCTTGCTGCTGGACATTCTGAATGCTCAGAAGAAAGATTCATTTTATTTGGAGTGCTTGTCTTCCTTTGCTTTCAAAAGGGTAATTGATAAAGAAGAATTGATAAAATTCAGATGATACCCATCTCTACTGTATAGATCTTTGTTCCAGGTTCTGAATCTGTGTGCTTTCTTTCAGCTTGTTGTTTGTCTGTTTTTCCTCCAATAGTTTTCTCCGTTTGCCAAGGGCTCGAGGAGGTACATGGTCTCCACAGGAACTGATGCAACTGTCTGTTTCTGGCAGTGGGATGTCAACAACACCAGCTTCAGGTGAGGGCAATAATCCACACACCCCGTCCCAGCCCGTTCAGCCAGAGATCTTGGACCTTTTGTACATTCTGATTCTGGTTCTGTTTTCCAGCGACCGTCCTCAGAAGTTTACAGAAAGGCCGCGGCCTGGAGTGCAGACGGTTTGCTCCTCTTTCAGCCCAGGTATGGGTGGTGTGCTTTTTCTTTTGGAGTTTTTCTCCATCTTTATATGAAAAGGTTTAAATCGAAAACCCTTTGTCAGGTGGGATGTTCCTGGTGACCGGCAGCACTGATGATGTCATCAGGATTTACTACATGGGCAGCGGGAGTCCGGAGAAGATCGCGGAGCTTGATTCACACACAGTGAGTCTGTTTTGTCTGTGCTGGAGGGTGAGACTGATGGACTGCAGATCCATCTCTGGTTCTCTAACTTGTCATTTGTGTGTGTGTGTGTCTTTGTTTTTAAGGACAAAGTGGACAGTATCCAGTTCTGCAACACAGGAGAGAGGTGCGTTCACTACGGGCCGTCGCCACCACGGCCGGAAGTTTAGATTGATTTAGATTGAAGGGGATAATAAATAATTACCAATATACTTGGTTATGTTTCTATTTTAATTTTACACTCTAATATTGAGTAATCTGACTGTTAAACGCTGACTGGTGTGGGTAGTTCTCAGTGGTCACACTTCTGAACAGCAAAAATTTAAACAATCTATTTATAATATTGTAGCAACCCAGTTTTGTTGGTTGTGTTTTTAATTACTTTTAATGTTTCTCTTTACTTAATTGTTTTCATAAAAGTCAAGAGTTTTATGCACACATCAGCACTAATTGAACTTGTCAGAGTGGGCTGATGTTATTGGTTAGCTGGTTACCGTATAGGTGGGTGTGGAAGAGGGGGAGGGGAGGTGTGATGACTGTACAGGTGAGGGTACTGTAACATCTCTGTCTGTCAGGTTTGTGAGCGGCAGTCGTGATGGAACCGCTCGCATCTGGCGGCTGCATCAGAAGCACCAGTGGAGGAGTATTTTGCTGGACATGTCCTCCGTGCTGCCCGGGTATGACGTCCTCCACATCTTCTCACTCCTGTGCCTCTCTCACCCTCAGCTCTGTAGAACTGACCTCCGTGTTTCCTCTCCACAGCTCCGGGCCGCCCACAGAAGAAGAGAGCTTTTTCAAACCCAAGGTCACCATGGTGTCATGGGATCGCCATGACAACACGGTCATCACTGCTGTCAACAATCATCTCCTCAAAGTGTGGAATTCATACACAGGGCAGCTCCTGCACATCCTGAAGGTCAGGCCAGTTTAGAGCACAGGTTTAAAGGTGGAGGTGCTGATCTAAGGCTGTGTTTCATTAGGGGCTGGGCTTTGGAGGAACTCTGTAGGGAGGGGCTGTTTGTTTTGGGGGGTTGAGCAGGGCTCCCGAAGGACAGCTGAAGGGAGGGAGTGATGTTTTAATAATTGCTGTAGTATCGTATAGTGGAGCTATAGTGATTCCTGTTATAGGGTGTTGACTGTCTGAAGTGTGTGTGTGTGGGCTGCAAATGTTGCTTTCTGTAATGTTATGGAGTCTTCAAGGCTTTTTCCTCCTGTTTCGTTTGATTTAGGGTTAGGGTTAGACAAACCCTAGGGTCATGTCAGACTGCACCGTTGAAAGCGCTTACGCTGTGTTCACTCCTCACAGGGTCACGAGGCAGAAGTGTTTGTCCTGGAGCCTCATCCGTATGACCCCCGCATCATGCTGTCTGCCGGGCATGATGGAAATGTTTTCATATGGGACCTTCTGAAAGGCACAAAGACTCAGCATTACTTTAACATGGTACGTTCCACACCTCCTCACACATGGTTGGAGATCTTCACTCGGGCAGCACAGCTCAGGTGCTTTTCTACACTTTGATTTCTAAAGGTGAGCATTAAGCAAGAGTGTCAAAGGGGAATTTCCCCAAATTTCCTAAAACAGGTTCACTGTAGACACAGTGGTGGTGAAAGTAACCAGACGTTTCTAACACAAATACAGCAGTTTTGTTCACCATCAACCTCCAGTGAAGCTTCACGTGCCTGAGTATTTTTATGGAAGTTATGGATGAACGTGAAATAGTGGAGAATCTGAACTTTCCACTTCTGTTTGAGGCCTGTTTTACCTCATGATGCCCTGCATGTATCCCTCCACCATGAATGAGTTTAGTTTTAGGACCAAAGCTTCTCAACACTAGAAAAACCATGATAATTTAATGGAATAACTTTCTGGGAGGGAGGGAGAAAGTTTGGAACATCTGGTTCCATTCGCTGCCACTGTGAAGGAGACTCCACTCTCCACAAATCCACTCTGAACCTCTATTCACTTTAAACACAGAATTATGGGGAGGCTAAATTACACAGTCTGACTTTCTTCTCTCCTCTGGTAAACTTGACTGCTGGTATTGCTGCACTTTATTGTAATGAATGTATTTGAGTGTTTGTATGTTACACTGGAGTGTAAACAGTGAGTTGTGTGTGTCCTGGGCAGATTGAAGGTCAGGGACATGGTGCTGTTTTTGACTGCAAGTTCACCCCTGATGGTCATCGCTTCGCCTGCACAGACTCTCATGGTCATCTGCTGATTTTTGGATTCGGGAGTTCGAAGCCTTACGAGAAGGTGATGAGTGTTCCTCTGTTCTCCTCAGGGTGAAACCATGGTGGCATTTATTGCTTTTTAGTTAAGTGTAGGCATCTCTCACCTCACATATTTGGCAGTTATGAAGGACTGTACTCAGACCTGGTTTAATGTAAAATAAATACATCAAGTATGAACCTTCATTAAAATCAGTGACTGATAACCAAGTCACCACAGTAACTGTGAACACTGGGCCCTCTTCTGGCCAGTTTGCATTTTATTGGAGGTTTTAAGGGGTTCTGTAAAATCTCTTTTGAAAAAGTAGATCTTATAAAATCATAATGTCCGAAAATGTCTAATATCATGCCTTTAAAGGTATTCAGTTCAAAGTTGACTTCTGAAGACATTTAAGAGTTAGTTTGTAGGCAACCAGCAAAAAAAATCCTTCTGAGGTCCTGTGGTCAGAAGCTGAGCTGAAGAGCTGAAATGTGTGGAAACAGTATATAATTTTTTCTGAGATTTTAAATTTCTAAGTCTTGAATTAGGTTTTATGTGTAGCAGCGCTGATGGGCTCCTCTGTAAGGCCGGTCAATGACTCTGAGGTTTGTGTAGAATCTTCATGAGGGTTCTAGTACCTCATCAGTTTCTCTGAAATGATCTGCAGCTTCCAGATCAGATGTTTTTCCACACGGACTACCGGCCGCTGATCCGAGACTCCAACGGTTATGTCCTGGACGAGCAGACCCAGCAGGCTCCTCACCTCATGCCCCCACCCTTCCTGGTAGATGTGGATGGGAACCCCCACCCCCCCAGATACCAGAGACTGGTGCCCGGGAGAGAGAACTTTGCAGATGAGCACTTGGTTCCCCAGCTGGGTTACGTCGCTACGAGTAAGACCCAGTGGAATCATTAGTTTTAATCAGTTAGTGTCCTAATTGAATTCATGCTAAATATTATAAACTGCAGAATCAAAGGTATGTTCAGGTGTTTTTATGTTTGCAGTGTTGTCATATATTTTCAGCTGTTAAGTATTTTGACCGTTAACTTGGACGGGGTTGTGTGCAGGTGATGGTGAGGTGGTGGAGCAGGTGATTAGTCAGCAGCCAGTGGAGAGCGAGGACCCTCAGGGTCGGCGCAGCGCTCTGGACGACGCCATCCGGCAACTTCAGGAGCAGCAGGACCGGCAGGCTGGAGCTCCGCCCACAGCCCCCCCTGCGGCCATCCCAGGAACCCCAAGGAGAGGTACTGACTCCGCCTGTTTACTTACTTAACATTTATTCTCTCAGGATCTCCTGAACTCGCTAGATTCTCCAATTATTTTCATAATTCAGTTGAAACCTGTCTGAACTGGGGAAAAAATGTCATTGCATAAATAAGGAACTCTAGAACTGTTCAGCTTTAAAGCCTGAAAAATGGGTCTCAAAGAGGATTTAATTTTTAAGAAATTAGTGTTGTCGAGATGACTAATTTGGTCAGAAAAATCAATTATGTGTCATCTACAAAATCCAGTTCAGAATTGTGTGTTGTAGGAGTGACTAGCTCAGTGCGGTGTGTGAAACTGCATGATTTTGTTGTGTGGTGCTTTAGTGGTGATTTCTGTAGCTGTAGGTGGGCTCGACAGACTGAAGTTACTGATTAAATATGAAGCGGAAGTATGTGGTTTTATAGATGATGGGATGTGTGTGTGTGTTTGTGTGAGAGATGGTCAATGTGATGGACTGTAATTGTCTGGTGGTCCTATGTGTATCTCAAGTGTCTCTAAATGAGCGGATGGAGGTCCAGTCTCCTCCGAATGTGGGTCTGCGGCGCAGTGGGCAGGTGGAGGGGGTTCGGCAGATGCACCAGAACGCCCCCCGCAGTCAGATGGCAACCGAGAGGGACCTGCAGGCCTGGCGCCGCAGAGTGGTGGTGCCCGATCTCACTCCCAGTGCTTACAGGTACCACTTCAGACAGCCTCCCCTCCTAAAGGCGCAGAGTATTAGAGGAGCAAAGCACTAACCTGGACAATACTGTTTCTCTGAAGTTGGAGAACCTTGTGCAAAACCTTTAGCAAGACTTTAACCCCAGTTTGTGTCTCTTCACAGATGTTGACCTTAAATTTAATAAAGCCAGTTTCCAAATTTTAAGCCTGATCAGATGTTCTGATCCGCCTCTTATGTTTTCATATGTGTGGAAAAAGTTGGTGTTTGAGTCAGGTGTGTGTGAAAGTGCTGTATCAAACTCCCTGATGCTGAAATGAACCCGTTTCAGCTCTCAGGAGTCTTACCGTCTGGCCAAGGGGGAGGAGGAGATCACGCTCTACAACTCCAGAAAACGCAGAGTCATTCACGGCACCTTCAGGGTAAACTCACCTCACCTTCATCTCCTCATCTTTAGTAAAACTCACACACCGCCGCTCACTGTGCTGTAAATACTGAACCTGGAGTGTAAATACTGGAACTAGACTTTGCTTAGGGTTTTACAGAGTGAGGTCCTTCACAGTTACAGTGAAGTGAAAGTGATCATTCTGTCACACGTCAACACACCACAGCACGAAATTCTTCTCTGTATTTAACCCAGGGTACCTCAGTGGTGCTTAGCAATCTTGGGAATCCAACCGTGATTGCAGGGCAAACATTCTAACCACCAGGCTACCAGCTACAGTGAAAGGCGTTGGTGAAAATATGTAATTATGATTTTGTTTCTGATCAACAATGTGAAATGAGATTTAAACTGTGATTATGGTCCTGCAGGATGACTCTGATGAAGAGGGGGTGTGTACAAAGCGGGCTCAGTCCCGTAAGCGGCGCAGGCGAGTGGAGAGCAGAGAAAGTGTGGAGGAACTTATTGAGTTCTTCTGTGAGGAGGGCGAGGAGACGGCGTCCTCTGAGGTACAGGACATTTTCACTTCCTCTCTCTGTTCGTGTGTGTGGGTGTGTGTGTGTGGGTGTGTGTGTGTACTCTGTGTCTGGAGGATGAAGTACTGTGTTTCACTAGGGGCAGCACCGAGCCTAAACATCCTTACCTGCACAGTAAAGCCTAATTTTCCAGTCTTTACAAGCACAAGGGGTGGGGGGCGCTGGGAGGGGGACGTTTTACTATTTATGGTGGAAAAAAAACAACAAAGACAGTTGTGATGGTTTTGTCTGGTCTCCAGTGGATCTGCACACCTACACACAGACAAAAATGTGCACACACACACAGCCCTTACAGGTGCAAACCACTGACTCATTTACTTGTGTGGTTTTTGTTGTTTGATCAAAGGATTTCACTGCACCTTAAATTCCACTGGTTCAGTTTAGTCATTCTGGTGGGGTTTTCTCCCTCTTTAAAAAAAATGTTTTAAGTAAGTCTGAAAATATCCTGGAATGTTTGTGTTTTGTTCTGAAGATTGAGGGACTTACTATATTAATTATTATTTATTTTCGAATTCCAGCTGATATTGGATTACTAGCTTCAGATTATCAGTCTTGTAAGGTTTTTTTATGGTATTGAATGCTGTGTGTCTGTGTTTGTGTAGGATAATGAAGGGGAAGGCAGTGAGATCTCATCCAATGAAGAGGAAGAAGAGGAGTGGAGAAGTGACAGCTCGAGGTGAGTGTGATGTTCTCCTGTTCATCTCAGTCAGGCTGGCTTTGGGGGGCAGATGCATTTCTGAACATATTATGTACTTTAAATATTGAATATACTGTGTTGTTCTGCACTGTGAATTTCTTTATATTTTGCTTTGAATCACATTGTGGGTGCAAAAACACTATTTTCTGCCTATCTTATCTTTGGCATATTGAGTAGATTAAATGAAAGAAATGTGAACATTTTACTGTGACAGGCTGCAAAGTGCCTAAAGATACAAAGAGCCTAGATAAAGGAGTTCCAACCACTCAGCATTCAGCACCACCAGTATACTGATCACCACCTGATCATCTGGAATCAGCTGCTCCTTTTTCTTCACTGGTTCAGGACTTCAGTTAGATGTGCTTGTGTTATGCTTGAATTATTAAAATGTAGGTCACTGTGTGGCTTAACAAACAAAAAATCCTCTAAAACTGGTTAGTCCTTCAGTTTTGCGTTTCAGTCTAAGGCAAGGCCTTTAACTTTGGTGTGTGTGGTGTTATTTCTGCATTGCACTATTGATAATTGTGTTTGTAACTGAAGCCACTC
Source organism: Hydrocynus forskahlii (assembly GCA_037974365.1). Classification (NCBI taxonomy): domain Eukaryota; kingdom Metazoa; phylum Chordata; class Actinopteri; order Characiformes; family Alestidae; genus Hydrocynus; species Hydrocynus forskahlii. Next base: position 8,774 of record JBBPCX010102951.1, read on the forward strand.
GTCCAGTGAGTGTTCGGACTGGACCGCTGATGCGGGAATCACCGTCAGCCCGGCGCTGTCGTCACGGAGACGAGCTCGCAGACAGATCAGCAGCTCTGAAGAGGAGGAGGAGGAGGAGGAGGAGGAGGAAAACACAGCTGAGGAGGAGCAGACGGAACAAACGCAGGACGAGGAAGCGCAGTCTTCACCTCAGAAGAAGACGACAAAGAAAAGCAAAACGCCAAAGGTTAATCACTCTTAACTGGTTATGCTGCTCGACTTTCTCCTCGCTGTGTTCAAGTGGTGTCTCAGTCTCTAAAGGTTTTTCTTCTTCCATTTATTTTCCTGTTTGAATTTCTTAGTGCCCAAAACCAAGGCCATCGATGAACCGAGAGGTGTCCTGTGAGTTCCGTCCGTCTCCCTGGATCACTGATGTCATCCCTCGCAAGTCCCCCTTTGTCCCACAGCTGGGAGATGAGGTTTGTTTTCACCCCCTCCATGTGTTTTGAGTTCACATAAAGACATGGTTTTATGTTTTGTTTGACTGTGTGTGTGTGTGTGTGTGTGTGTGTGTGTGTGTGTGTGTGTGTGTGTGTGTGTGTGTGTGTGTGTGTGTGTGTAGGTGATCTATTTCCGGCAGGGACATGAGGCCTACGTCGAGGCCGTGTGCAGAAACAACCTGTACCCCATCAACCTGGACAAGCAGCCATGGAAGAAGATTGAGCTGAGAGTGGGTTTTTCTCCAGTAATCCATAAAGCACAAGTGTTAAAAATTATTGTGCAGAAAGAGGGTAGAAACATTGGAGAATTAATGAATTAGTATAAATTATTATTTTTTTTTTAATGGTTGTTAGCGGGTTCAGACTGACTATCTGGCGAACTGGCCATTTTCCTGGTGGGCCGACATGCAATTTGGGCTGACACCATTCATTCATTCATTCATTCATTTATTTACTTATTGGTATGACCGGCCCGTAAGACTCGTAGATCGGTGGCCCAAGTGACTGGGCTGGCTCAAATTTTTAAACACGATCCCCTTTCGCTGTGGTCCCTGTACCTGTGTAATGCATTCGCCCAAAAAAGTCAACAGGCGTTTATTTCCTGACCTGTGGCCCATGTAACACTCCTCTGCGGCCCATTGGTTCTTCTCTTTACTGACACAGGGCTGGCCCAATCCGTGGACTAGATGGAGAGAGAAAATGTAAAGGGTGAGCAGAGAAACTTGGAGAGAGAAAAAAATTGGTACTTCAGGCAGACGCTGCCAAATGTGCCAAAATTACAGACATTTTTGCTGCCGGGCCTTCATCAGCTGATGATGGTGAACCTGTGGTAAGCTGGACTGTGTTTAGTTATGAGGAAAGGAACCCATTGACCGCCCTTGGTAAATCTGTGCCATACCAGACAGTTAGTGGTGGTATATACACTAGCTGTTTGCAAAGTTATGGTGAAAACACACCAATAAAACAATTGTCTTACGGCCGCGCTATTTTGTCTCGTTACATTTATGAACTCCGGTAGAATAAGCTAATAACATCGTCAATGTTGCATTTTATAGCTCTTTATAGCATAATGTGTACTTTCTAAAACGGTAAACCTTTAAGTTAGTTATTTTATGTCTTCCATGCTGAACTAAATTCTTATTGAAAGTGAGAACATTATTTTTTTAACCACCATTCAGTGAGACAGCAGTTAATTATTTATTATTGGTTGTGGGGTGAGTAGAAGGCCGTATTTGGGGTATGGTGTTTGAGGTGCCTTCTCTAGGTATTTATGAACAATGTACAGACATGAAAGACATCCTTTTAAAATCTTTTTCAAAATACTACTTTGTTGAATACCACTTTTATTGAATACTACTTTGTTGGTATACACGTTCATGGGAGCGCAAAGATGGATGGTGTAGGTAATTGTATGTGGTGGGCCGTACTTCCCCGAAATGCCAGGGCCATTTTTGTTTTTTGTTTGATTGTTTTTTTTGTCTCAGTCCGTCCCTGGTTGTAAGGTCACCTGTTGACCTTACAGGGGACAAACAGTTTTTAATTTTGGATTAGATTAATAAATCCGTCTTTTCAGATGCTTTCAAGATAATTGTACTGTTTCATCTTCAGGACCAAGAGTTTGTTAAAATAACGGGAATCAAATACGAGGTGTGTCCCCCGACCCTGTGTTGTTTGAAGCTGACACTGATTGACCCCGGGACAGGCCAAATGACGGACAGGGCCTTCTCCGTCAAGTAAGAGAGTTCTGGCCTGTTTCTGCTTTAGGATGCCTGGGGGTCCTGTGGCTCTGGGCTGTTCTGATGTGAAGACTGTTTTGTGTCCTGCAGGTATCATGATATGCCGGACGTCATTGATTTCCTGGTTCTCCGACAGAGCTATGACGAGGCGAGAAACAGAGTCTGGGCCCAGAGTACGTCAGACTATATCACTACAGTTCATCCCCTTTCCTTTTTGTTGTTTATTTGTGTTTATTGGTTAGAAGTGACCGTGCAGGGGTGTGCATGGGGGAGGGGGGTGCCAGAAGGAGTTTGCACATTTACACAGCCAGGATTTTTAGACTGGTCCTAGTGAGGTTCCACCAGTCTGACGTTACACTACTCATTGTTGCCTTATGATGACGATGACCTGCTTGTGACCCTGCTGATGTTGTAGACGATCGGTTCCGGTCGGTGATCGATGACGCCTGGTGGTTTGGGACCATTGTGTGCCAGGAGCCATACCAGCCCGAGTATCCCGACAGCCACTTCCAGTGCTTCAAAGTCAAGTAAGTCTCTGAATCGTTTCTCCATGGCGTGTTTGTGTTTTGGTGAGGTTTTGTGTTTGGGTGAGGTTTGTGACGCAGTGGTTCCTCTGCAGGTGGGACAATGGAGAGACGGAGAAACTCAGCCCCTGGGACATCGAGGCCATTCCCGAAGATGGTAAAATTTTTCCTGATGACTCTTATTTTCATCACGCGTTGAAAAAGGTGTCCTGCATAGAAAACTCCGCACACAAGAAGCGAAAGATTTAATTCAGTTTACAGCTCAATGTTAGCTGATTTAACTGCTGAAAAATGGGTAAAGCCCAAGGCGAGTTTATTTCTACAGCATATTTGCAAACACAGAGGTCATTCAGTGAGCTTTACAGAGATTAAATAAGCAGAAAATTACCCATAAAATGAACAAGTATGTCCAGACACTTGTCCTTATTGGTCCTGTTCTGATCTGAGCATGCAAAGCTCGTTCTGTGGGGCTTTACGAGTCGGTCGCGTGCGTGTGTGCGTGCGTGTGTGCGTGCGTGCGTGTGTGTGCGTGCGTGTGTGTGTGTGTGTAGCCCAGCTGCCGGATACGGAGGGAGCCGGAGTTCCGATGAGAGACGAGGAGATGAGCGACATCCTGTACAAACCCCGAGAGGACGAGTGGGGGGGACGGAGTCGAGAAGAGGAAAGTGCCCGGATCATCGCAGGAATCGACCAGCTGATCACAGTCGGTCAGTTTCTCTGCGTTAAGACACCTCCTTACTTTTACTGTGGGAATTTGTTCATAAGTTCCATGTGTGAGACATATGTACATAAATGGTCTCGGTGCACCTCCCCGCCCCATTTCATCATATTTTGCTTTCAAAGATCCAGACTTCTATTTTTAATGTAGTTCTCCAGGGTTCCTTAAGGACTTTTTAGTTCTGTTCCTGAACCTGACCAGTTCCAGTGGAATGTTTTTTGTTTAAGACACACAGTGACCTACGTATGAAATCGTTCAAGCAGAACAAAGAGCATCTAACTGAAGTCCTGAACCAGTGAAGAACCAGGAGCAGATGATTCCAGATGATCAGGCAGTGATCAGTATACTGGTGGTGCTGAATGCTGAATACCACTCAGTATTCAGCACCACCAGTATACTGATCAGGCAGTGATCAGTATACTGGTGGTGCTGAATACTGAGTGGTTGGAACTCCTTTATCTGGACTTCTTGTATCTGTAGGCACTTTGCAGCCTGTTGTAACAAAACATTTGTTCCTGTTTTTTTTAATTCAATCGACTCAATATGACAAAGCTAAGACTATCTAATGGTATTTTTGCACCAACAAGGTGATTCAAAGCAAAATATGAAGAAATGAAGGGGTGGCTCAGTACTTTTCCACTATACTGTGGTGTTTACACAGTAAGAACGTTTCATCAAATTTGAATCCTCATCTGCTCACACTCTGTGAACTGAATGTGAATCTTTTTCTCCTGTTTCAGTGAATCTAATGTGAAACTACGGTATAATTTACGTATATTACATGTAGTATATTTTTACATGTAGTATATTATTGCGAACAGTAACTGCAACTCATTGTCTTTATTCTCTTATTTATAAATATTAATTTCTGTTATATTTTCGTCTTCCCTGAGCAGATATTGCTGCCCCCTTCTCTGGTCCAGTGGACCTGAGTCAGTATCCCACCTACTGCACTGTGGTGGCATATCCCACTGATCTGGGCACCATCCGGATGAGATTAAAACACAGCTTCTACAGGTCAGACCCCACAACTTCCTCATGTTTAACTACACATCTCAAATCAGAGTTTCTTTAACAAACAGCATCTGGTTTTTGTGTGTGTGTATGTATGTGGAGGGGTGCGGGTTCATGATATGAATTGACAATATGAATTGAGCGATAATTAACACTGTTGTGTGTTTAAATAAAATCAGGTTGCTGATTTTGATTTCACTGACATTTGAGTGCATCACCTCACTCTGTTTGCTTTGTTCATTTGAAGGAGACTTTCTACACTAATCTGGGACACAAAGTATATTTTTCACAACGCAAAAACCTTTAATGAGCCACGGAGCAAAATTGCACAATCAGCCAAACTGATCACTGATGTCCTCGTGAAGTTCATTAGGTAGGTCTGTTGGTAACATCTCTCTAACCATTGTGACTAAACCCATTTGTAATTTATTTACATATTTTTTTTCCACCAGTAAAGTGCACTGTAAGGATATCATGGAGATCTACAATGCAGTTGAAAACATGGAGTACACGGAGGACGAGGTCAGTGGTCCAAATCCAGATTGAGCCTAAATCTAGACTAAACAGAGTACTGGCACCACAGATTTAAAATGAAATCCTTGTTGTCTTATTGTTTGATTTCCTTCTGATTGCTGTGCTCCTCTGTAGGATCTGGAAGATGTTGATGTACCCGGCACGTCTGCTGGACGGAGATCTCACCAGGTAACATCTGACATCACTCATAACAAATACAGTCCATCAGATTAAACTGCTTTTCTGTCCAAAAAAGTAGGACCTTATTTTATATCGCATGTTGTTGTAAGGGATGTTGTTAACAATGTTTGGGAGCACAAAAAATATCAGATTTTATGTTGCAGTTGAATAAGGGATGCAGATCAGTTAAATTAGTTCATGTTTCATTTGTATAGCTTTGGCGCAAAGCAGCTGTGCAGAAATGCAGGTCTAAACCCCAAATGAGAATCTCTGATGGGGTCTATGGCAGGAAAAGCTCTGAGATTGTTTGATAAGGTCTGATCCAGAGGGTGAGAGGAACATCAGCTCTATGGCTGATCAGGAACTCTCTGATCCTGCAGGTCAAGGTCCTTTAGAACTTAATAGACTTCATAGATTTTAGTTGATTTACAGTTTCAACTGTGAGTTAGTGAGCTCAGTCTGGCAATAATAAAGGTAGAATGTATGTTTTCAGCTGAGCAGTGTTTTGTAGATGTATGAAGACTGTTGTATTGTTACATGCTTTACAATCTTCTGTTTTGTCTGAATTATTTACTGAGCTAAGTCAAGGACCCAGATGTCGATTTCCTTTACTAAACTCTAATTGGCAGCATGGTCAGAAAAATAAATGGTTCTAGAACAGAGCTTTGTGGGACACCATATTTCACTGTCAGTGATACATGAGACACCAACAAGTTTTCCTGGTATATTAAGTAGAACAGTGTGTTCCAAGTCAAGTGAAGGAGGCCTGTGATACTGCACCAGATGGAAGAGGTTGAGGTTGGGCCTCTGAATCAAATGCAGTCCTAGATGTTGGTTTTGAATGTCCAGGAACATGCTGAAGTTCTACAGTGTGTAAAGATGTTTTTCCACTCCCCCTCCCACATGTTGTGCAGCCCTCAGTGGAGGTGGTGCAGGACAGGGATGCCTGGAAGGACGCTTGTAAGCAGCTGCTGAACTACATGTTTGAGTGTGAGGACTCGGAGCCTTTCCGTCAGCCTGTGGATCAAAACGAGTATCCGGTGAGTTCACAGTCCAGAACATGTACAGACACCCTCTACAGAACATCTCACCCATGAAGCAAGGTGCATGTCCTCAGGAGCCCTTACAAAAACATTGAAAAATCATGATGGTTCCAAACAGACAAAACAAAGCAGTCACAATTTAAACCCAGTAAATAGTTGATGAGGTATTACATTTGAACAGAATGATGACTTTGCTGTTTTGAATGTGTGTGTGTCTATCAGGACTATTCACAGATCATAGACACTCCCATGGATCTGGAAACTGTCCGGAGAACACTTGAAGAAGACCGCTATGAAAACCCCATTGATTTATGTAAAGATACCAGGCTCATTTTTGCCAACGCTAAAGCCTACACACCAAACAAGCGGTCGAAGGTGAGTGACGGCTCCCTCCCTCTTCTGGGAGATCTTCCTCCCTGTAGGTATCAACACCATCTGTCCTCATTCAGCTAGTGGGGCTGGTATTTAGTTTGCATGGGGATTGACTTCTCATAGAGATCAGGGTGATGAGGGATGGATACTGATGGATAAGATAAATGATTGGGAAAGAGAACTAGACATGCGTGATTCTGCACAGCTCTCCAAATAATATAAACTATGTAATATTTCACGGTGTTGTACTGGATTATTACCGGGCATTAATTATCCAGTTAGTTTACACACCATCTCTGTTGCAGGTTCACAGCGGCACATGAGTTTTCACTGATAATCCAGTTCATAATGAAATAGTTATTTTGGATGTCTCTCTTCTGAGTTTTATCAAGTTGACCCTCTCTCTTCTCTGCGATGTTCAGATTTACAGCATGACTCTGCGTCTGTCTGCACTGTTTGAGGAGCGAATTCGAAAGATCATCTCGGACTACAGGACTGCGGTGAAGAGCAGCTCCAGGCTGCGGCGCAGTCAAAGGTTCAGAAAGAGGCTCCAGCAGCAGGAGCCCACTGGTCCTCTCCACAGCCTGAAATCCACTAGGTGGGCTTTTTTTGACTGAACATACCCTCTGTAATCATGCACACGTTTACACCATAAAAAAAATTGCATGTCTTTCAAAATTTTCTTACAAGAAAACATTAGGAATACTTCAGTGTAACTGTCTTGATTTGATGTGTAACAATATACACTGGAAGTGCAGTTTAATGGATGGGAACGTTTATGTTCGGGTTTCATCAATCCCCTCCAAATCAAAGGGTGGAGCCAAACTTGACTTCTCATAGATGTTGAAGATCAGGGTGATGAGGGATGGATACTGATTGATAAGATAAATGATTGGGAAAGAGAAAAGTTGCATGTCTTTCAAAATTTTCTTGCATGAAAACAGGAATACTTAAGTGTAACTGTCTGGATTTGAAGTGTAACAAAATACACTGGAAGTGCAGTTTAATGGATGGGAAAGTTCATGTTCAGGTTTCATCAATCCCCCCCAAATCTGACCCAAACTTATGGCCTTTAGTGTAGTAACTTATGTTAAGAGCTATTTTTTAACCCTGCCTTGTTGTGTCCCGGTGTGCGTCCTCAGTCAGAAAAGGGCTGCTACTAAAACTCAGGAACAGGTGGAACCACATGCGACCAAAACTACCTCAGCCAGAGTGTCTGCATCGGAGCGCCGCCGCAGGAAGCCGAAGAGACGCAGGTCCACCTACACATCAGCAGATGAGTCCGAGGGCTCCAACAAGAGTGTGTCCTCCACCTCAGGTATTGAGTCAGTGATTCTCCTCCACACTGAACACAGTCCTGTTTTCATGCTCTGAGTTCTTCTACTGGTGTTTGTCTCCCTTATCACACAGAAGTGAAACTCCTGCACCTCGTTAGCACTGCTGCCAATCAGAGCAGCATTTAGCACTACTGTAATGGACAGTCAGATAATTACCAATAGAATAAAACAAAAAAAAAATTCCTCAAGGGTCATGGAGTGGCACAAGCCACACCACTGACAGAACAGACTGCTAAAAAATGTTGAGTCAGGTTTTAGTGATGTGCAGTGAGATTTCAGTATCAGACTTTTGGTTTGAAGTGTGATCAGGTGTGATTGTAAGAACCCTGTAGAACCAGTAGTGGTGGAACCTCAGTAAATGTGGTAGATGTTCAGCTGGTCTTTTCTTCAGTTTCTTTTCTATAAAATGCTCTTTTCTGAATCTGCTCTGAAGGAGAGTCTGAGAGCGAGGCGTCCTTCACTGAGCTGGACTCGGAAGACAGAAGCCCTTCATCCTCTCGTAAGTTCAGACGGGAAACCAGAGCGTCCCGGAGGGCCGTTCAGAACAGAGAGATCAGAGGAACAAAGAGGAAGCAGAGTGAGTGTGAGGGACCTACTGAACTGTCGTGTGTGTGTTTGTGTGTATTTGGTTCTGATTGTGCTGTGATGGGTTTTCCTCTTCTCCTGGTTCAGTGAGTGAGAGCAGAAGTGAGAACGACTCCAGTGAGGAGGAGGAGGATGAGGATGCTGAAAATTCTGAGAAATCCACCTCCTCAAAACTACAGCCGAGCAGAAGCAGGAGCAGCAGGTCCACACGCCTGACCAGAACCTCCACCGCGGACCGCAAGAAGACGGGTAACTGAGAGCACAGTCACAGTCTCGTGGGAGTCAGTTGAGCTGCCTGCCTGTCTTTTTATTATTATTTTTTTATATTTTTGCCTGCATATTTGATTTGGCTGTGCTGAAATCATAGAATACTGAAATATGCAAATTAGCTAGTCATTTCCATTTTTGCAATAAACAGTGATCAGAATAATTAACTTTCTTTTTTTTCTTATTTTTTACATTTAACAAAGGACAGTGGAACATTATTGATCCCCAGTGTTTTATGTAGCCATTAGTTTGCCCACAGAGGAAGGCTGTGTGCTGTGCGTGTATGTGCACGTGTGCACGTTCTGTTCAGTGGTGGGTTAAATTGTCCTGACAGAATTTGCGTGTGTTTCAGAGTGTGTGTCTCAGGTGAACGGTGTGAGCAGATCTTCTCGGGTGGAGGGCAGGAGAACCCGCCGCAGCAGTGGTTCTGAGGGAGAACCTTCAGGTGGGGAGGACGGTGAGCGACGTGCGGCTCGGAGGCCCCGGAGAACTGCAGTGGCCGCGGTCAGTAAGATGAAGCTGCTGGACGTGTTGGAGCAGGAGGACGGTTCGGAGCAGGAGGGCACGAGGAACAGCAGGGTGTCCCCCCGCACCAGCAAACGCCCCCCAGTCCTCCAAAGCAGCTCTGACTCAGAGCAGGAAGACAAAGGTATGAAGATCTGCCCATCAGAACCTTTACTTACTGGCCAAGTTATCTAAAAGATATCACATTAATGTGTACAAGAGTGCGTGTGCGCATTCTGTTCAGTGATTGGTTAAATTGTCCTGACAGAATTTGCGTGTGTTTCAGAGTGCGTGTCTCAGGTGAACGGTGTGAGCAGATCTTCTCGGGTGGAGAGCAGGAGAACCCGCCGCAGCAGTGGTTCTGAGGGAGAACCTTCAGGTGGGGAGGACGGTGAGCGACGTGCGGCTCGGAGGTCTCGGAGAACTGCAGTGGCTGCGGTCAATAAGATGAAGCTTCTGGACGTGTTGGAGGAGGAGGAGGACGGTTCGGAGCAGGAGGGCACAAGGAACAGCAGGGTGCCCCCCCGCACCAGCAAACGCCCCCCAGTCCTCCAAAGCAGCTCCGACTCAGAGCAGGAAGACAAAGGTATGAAGATCTGCCCATCAGAACCCTTACTTCCTGGCCAAGTTATCTGAAAGAGGTCACATTAATATATACAAGATTTGCACTCAGAAACGAACACTGACCCAAACCAGAAGTTTGTGTGAAACAGTGTGGCCAGCTTATGTCTGTATGGGTTTTTTTTTTTTTTTGGTCACTCTTAATTTTCTGTCCTGCACACAGGTTCACATGACAGTGACTCGGCCAGTGAGGATGAGAAGAGTGAGGCCAGTGCTGACAGTGACCTCCCCTCTCTCCGGAACGGGGGCGGCAAGAGACCTGGCCGCAGATTGTCCAGGAGGACCGAACTGAGAGAAGGTGATCACAGCTGAAGTGTGTGTGAAAGAAAATCTCTAGAAACAGTCGAATAGACCTGAACACAGCTGTAAATTCACATATCCAATCAGAACTCAGAAAATTCCTGACAGCTCTGACCAGCTTACTTTACTTTAGATATCAGATTCTGTGGGCGGAGCCTCTGAGGCTGAGCATAACTTTTACTTTGTTCATCGGAAGTGTGTCTATGAGATCACTTGAGTCTGTATGTCACAAAATTCACTCCTGTATTACTTTAATTTCCTCTTGGTGGCGCTGAATAGTGGGAGGTTTAGTTAAACAGAGTGAAGACCCCCACAATTAACATATTTATACTAATCATTTCATTGAACTGAACCTTTTGTTCACAGATTCATCAAGAACATACTCATTTATAGATAGAGAGAAATTAAGTATATTTTTATGATCGGTAACAGTGAACTTCACCTTTGGGGTAAATTTCCAAATATTGTTAAAATATTTTTTAAAAAGTAAGCACACCACTACCTGAATGTTTCAGATCTTTTTTTAAACTACAGTTTATTTATTTATTTATTTAAAATGCAGATTCTCCTTGCGTCAATGGGCACAACAACCCAGACGAGGAGGAGAGTGAGGAGAACGATGAAAGCGAGGAGGAGGAGGAGGATGATGAGGCTTCCACCAGCAGACGGAGGACCATCAGGAAAACTGCCAGAGCCGCCGTCAGTAAAATAAAGCAGCTGAAAGACAGTGATGAGGAAGAAGAGAGTCGCTCTAGAACCAGGCGACAGAGGAATGTTCTGAGCAATCGGGTAACCTTCAAAAGCTCTGATGAGGAAACGGAGGCCCCAAAGGCTGAGAAACACCCGCATCAAAACGGACGCAAGGTGGACACACAGGACCTTAAACACTTGGAGAAAACACGTAACACGACTTTGAAAGAACAAGGATCTGCCTCAAAAGCATGTTCAACCTCCGCCACCACAGCATTAAAGTCAGGAGCTCAGGAACCTGGGGATCCGATCAAGCAGGCCAGTGTTTCGAGGAGAAAAATCGAGTCTGAAGATGAAAGAAATGGCGAGAATGAGAGTAGCAGTGGAGAGGAGATCTCAAAGAGAAAGCAGCCGCAGAGAAATGAGCTGAGAACAAAGAGGACTGAGAGTTTGGACGACAGGTCCGATTCTTCGGATTCTGAAAGTGAGGATGTGCCAAACTGGAGACGGAAGAAGAAAAAGGAGGCAGCCTCTTCTGAGGAGTGGCTGCAGAGTGATGAATCAGAGAAGGACAAGAAAGCATTTCCCAGAAGAAGACCGGCTCTCAGGTCCCTCCCCAAGAAGAAATACATCACAGACTCTGAGGAGGACGAAGATGATCAACCAGAAAACGGGAAGAGCAGCTCTGGCTCAGGAGGTTCCTCTTCGTCCAAGAGGAAACATATTAAAAGTTCAGAATCTGAGGATGACGCAGAAAAAGGTCGAGCCAGTGAGGAAAGCGAGTGTGAGAAGCTCGGTCAGAGACGAAAGCGCCTCAGGCGAGGTTCTGGAGAGTCAGGAAGTGATTCAAGCAGGAAGGTGGAAAATGGTCCGTCCCGCAAACGGCGTGGTCAGTCAGACGAAGAACCCTCTAGGAACGGTCGGGGAAAGAAAAGAAACGTGAATTTCAGCGGGACGAGCTCAGAGAGCCAGGAGGAGTCCAGCGAAGAGTCCAGCTCTGGGTCACCGAGCCGCCCGAAGAGGCGGCTGAGGAGCCGCAGGCGAGGTGCTGGACGGCTCGCTTCGGACGCAGACAGCGACGCCTCGTACGGGAAGCCTCAGAAGGGCAGGAAAATTCGGACCAGAAACCTCGGCAAGCGGACGGTGTGTTACAGAGACAGCGAGTGAGGAGACACTAACCGAAGACCTTGAAGACAACCTGATTGTCCAGGAGAAGAGTAGCAGCACTGGAGTCCTCCGATACTGTGAATCACTTTCAGGGATATTTATATTGTCAGATTTATGTACAGAAATGACCTTTTGAACTGCTTGGGCTGCCCTGACCAGCCCGCCATGTTTTCTGGATCTCGGCCAACAGGAGTGGAGTGCTGTCCGCTTGGTGCTATTTCTCATATACCTCCTTCAAACAGGCATCTTCTGCTGGCTTTGCACTAAAGGGGCACACTGTATCACCAGACTGCTTCAGAAACTCAGGGTCAACCTCGTTTACCACGTTCTGTTCCTTTTGTTAGTGATAGTTTTGATCGAGGAGTGAGTGAGCGCGCGCGTGTGTGTGTGTGCGCGCGCGAGTGTGTGTGCGCGAAGTATAATTGTGATGGACATTCTTCCTTGACTTTGAACACTCCTTGAAGTCGCCTGAGCTCCGTGTCCTCCTCGTTTCGGGGGTCAGTCCACCGCATTTGAGTTTGGCTGTAAATACAACAGGACTTCAACATCTTTCCAGATTTTTCTGAGAATCACTTTGTAGCAAAGCTTTGCATATTTAAATTTGAGCATTATTTTGTATGAAATTGAAATTGCCATATTAGTTCAGACTGGTACGTGTTTGCTCGTGACGCTGAGACACTCGTGATTTCTCATATTGGGAAGACGTTTTAGTGACCCGTTAAACTTTTCAGTATTAATGCATTTCCCGTCTCAGACTCACGGACGGAAAGTGACTTTTGTACCTGTTTGACCCATTTGTTGAAGCTCTGCTGACATTTTTCTTAATGTCTTTTTTTTTTTTTTTTTTTTTTTTTTCCCCTGCACAAAGCCGACTCTTGAGTGCCGCTTTCACAGATGTGAGGCACGGGGCAGACGCTGAGGTGGGGCGGGCGCTGAATTGAGCACTGGTGGGATTTATGATGAAATAAATGACCTGCAGTTTAATTCACAACTGATTTGTGTGTTTTTATAATGTGTTTATGGCTGTTCTGCTCGAGATTGACCTTCAAACTGTGTACGATTTCACACACAACGTGTCGCTCGGCGTCAGCGGTGCAGTAATGAGCAGGTGGAAACACTCTGGGACCTGACGACCCACGGCCACTCAGTCAGATTAAAACTCCAGCAGGTTTTTACTCACTCACCTGCACTTCTCTGAAGTTCTGATCCAGACGGGATTTTTTCTGGTTTCTGTATTTTACAAATATTGGTCCACATCAGCACAGATTCTCTACCTTTTTTTGTCCCACTTCACTGCAGTAACATCTTTTCTAGGAAGGTGCAGTGACATGTCTATGAGAGATTTGATTGCAGCCCGTAAGCGTAAGTGAGGTCAGGTGCTCATGTTGGTTCATCACTCCAGAGACTCCACAGCCCAACACTGCGGAGTTTAAACCCCTCTAACCCATGGACACGGTGACCTCAGGGAGAGGCCTGTTCAGTTGGTCCGTGTGTTTCTGTGGTGATCCAGTGAACGTCAGAATCAAAAGCAGCTGAACTCAGGAGTGTCTGGATACTTTTGGACATGCTTTTTATTTAAGTGTATGTGTGTGTATATATGTACATACATATATATGTATATGTGTGTATATAATATGTATGTATGTATGTATATAAATGTGTGTATGTGTGTATGTATGTGTGTATATATATATATATATATATACATACATATATATATATATATATATATACATACATACATACATATATATATACATACATATATACATACA